>JAKOGI010000230.1:682500-865000 GCA_029747015.1 Carnegiea gigantea
ATTGCTTTGAACTTAGGCGAAAAGGGATGATTAGGAACTTAATAGCGCCTAAGATGAAAGCCAAGATTTTTTCACATCTAACAACAATTGGAAATCATTCACGATGAAATCTCTCTGGATTATACCCATGAAGATCTTGAACAACTAGGAGGTTTCCATTGGCAGAATCTCCATTAATTTGGGATAATAAAAGGGACCCAGCCACAAGTTGTTCATATCTTGCTTAAATTTCTAACCTGCAATGTAGTATATGAAAAAGTAGAAAAGGGTGATTTAGAATCAAACATTTGGAAAAGGTTATAGGTGGTGAAGCGAATAATGTGAAAAGCTAAATTTGAAGGGAAGAGAGATAGACAAATCTGGGCTTGTGAATTGAGACCATATATTGATCTTTCAATAATTACCCTTTGAATTCAAGTTTGTAAACATTCAAGATTTAACCAAGTTAGAGAGCAATATAGTAGAAAGGTGAGATGATTACCTCTGAGTCAAACACAATAATGTTATTTGCCTTTTAGAACTCATTGAGGATGGCCATATATAGATGCAACAATGGTTGGATCTAATAATTTCTTGACGCATAGACTT
Source organism: Carnegiea gigantea (assembly GCA_029747015.1). Taxonomy (NCBI): domain Eukaryota; kingdom Viridiplantae; phylum Streptophyta; class Magnoliopsida; order Caryophyllales; family Cactaceae; genus Carnegiea; species Carnegiea gigantea. The sequence continues at coordinate 683,089 of JAKOGI010000230.1, forward strand.
TTCGAGTGATCTCTCAATCTTCCAGAACAATCTCTGTCTTGCTATGGTGAAATTTTGAAGGGAATAGTGCGTAAAGTCCAGCTAGGGTTTAGTTTTGCCTGTGTAGAGAATATGTCGCATGTTTTATTGTTTTTCTCCTTTCTAACCTAAACTTCTTTTTCATTTTTGATAAAAATCTACCCTTAATTTTTAGTTTAGGCATCTCTATCAAAATTTTTAATTTTCACCTTTCCCTCTTGACTTTTAGTTTTTGGCAGCCATTGTCAAATTTTTAATTTTAAATCTTCCCTCTTAATCTTTAAATTAGGCATCTTTTGCAGATTTCTGATCTCATTAACGACAGAATGTTTATAGCAACAACAACAATGTTAAATACTCATCGTCAATAATGTTGCAGTTATAAAATTAAACAGCCAAAAAGTTTTGTTCATCTTTATTGGTACTAATTAACGGCAACTTTGTATGTGGTCGTTAATTGTTGGTCATTAAAACTCTATATTCTAGTAGTGATGAATAACAACGGTTGCATTTTATTGAAACGGTAAGTTTAGAATCACCATAATGTGATGTGATTACAGCCTTGAAATATTTCTGTGAATGATAGTTTCAAGGATATTTGTCACATGCTATAAATTGTGTGATCATCAATATATAGCTACTTGCATTCTATCTAAGTGTTATTAATCTCAACACAAGTTCCTGAGTCATTGATTACCTAAAGCTTCAATACAAGAGCCCCAGCCCTTTGAAATTTTATTATCAAGGACATTGATGGGCACGTTAGAAACAAATTTGTGTCACAGTCATAAATTCCCATGGAAATAAATATGCTTAAGTCTAATCAAAGTGAATTTTGTGGCATTCTAATCAATTATGTTGGATTCGAAATTTTTGCACCTTGTGTGATAATGTTAAAGATTACGTAACTATATGCAATTTCATGTTAAGAAACCATAAACAAATTGTTGAAGTGATTTGATCATCATTTGATAAATATTTCCTATGTACTTTGCCCAAAATAGCATGAATTACCATACTTGCTTAAACTAGGCTAGTTAAATTATTTTTTTGATTTAATGGACTGAGCATCCTACAAATTATCTAGGGTTCAATCTTCAAATGCAACATTACTTTGTGGTTTCATTGCATGATAGGTTCTAACAATTTGGTAGCAAAGAAAGAAGATTTAAATGTACGCCAAAACAAGACGGACTAAAAGTGCTTTATGCCTAGACGTAGCCACAGTCACGTGTCCAAAACTAGAATAGGTTAATAATAAGTTTGAAAAAGCTCATATGTGTTATTGAAATAAGAATGCAACACGTACCACAATAGATGAGTGTTGAGAAAGCTCCTTTCTAGCCAGAAGAAGCGAAAAGAAGACTAAGCTGTTATCGACATAACAATTCAATCGAAGCCCTTGAACTAGCCAGTAGCCATTAGAGGGAAGCCTCCACTGGAGTATTTTGAACTATCCAATGATTACTTCTTTCACCATCCTCTAATGATCTGATTCTCACTACTTATAGATAAAGACCTTGCCAAGATGAAGAGTGTGCAACACACGAACACATACAGCTCAACTCTCATAACTTTGCGTTATTGTACTTTTAAGTTGAACAATGCAAAATTTTTATAATCTTCATATGCACATTTGAAACCCCTTGTGAGGCAAGAGGGTTAGAAGAATCCTACTTTTAAGCAAGAGGGTTAATTAAGAGAGTCATCATTCATAAGTAGGGACTTATGAGAAATCGCTCCAAGATATTTTTTAAAAGGTGTACTGTTGTTAAGGTCCTTGAGTGAACACTTGATTATGTAAATATCAAAGGATATTAAAACAAGATTGTTGAATCCAAAGCGAGGGTCCTTAGGAGAAGTGTAACCCAAAAGGGTTGAACCTCATTATGAACACCAAATGGTTTATATTGTATTTTGCCCTTATTCTGTTCAGTCCTTTGATTTGTTTGCTCGGCATCCTACAACTTATTATTTAGTGTGATGGGTTTCTGCATTATTTTGGTATATACTGTGATTATGTTTTACTTACAATTTTTTATGTCACCTTATTCATCCTCCCCTCTAGGCTGACTTAGCAAACTTAGGATGAACACCATATCCCACAATTGCTTTCTACTAGCATGAGAAAGAAGCTTGGCAGTTTACCGCTATATATTGGTACTTACCTTATGCAGAAAGCCTTGCACATAGTATAAGTGACATGCGAGGAATCATAATGGTAATTCCAATACCTAAAATATATTGTTGCACATAGTATCTTTCTTGGCAAATCAAGTTTGCTCCAAAATATCATGGTGCTCTTCTTGAGCCTAACCACTAATATGTTTTGACTTAGCATAGTAGCTTATGATCTAGGCATCTTTCCTACGTTCAAGTACCTTGGTCATGATCCTAATAGAGTTGATATCCCCTCTTGAAAATAACATAAATCATCTGCAAAACAAGGTTTGATAACCCTACCCTAATTTACTACATTTAGGGTGGAAATTGAAGTCGTTTTAAGTTATCATTCTTTAAGCATTGATCCCGAGATCTCCATACAAAAAATGATAGATGTGAGATAGGAAATCCCCCTATCCAGCCCTTTCTTGCTAAAAAAAAAAAAAAACCTCAAGTTGCTTATTTATGTTGAAAGAAAAAGGGTTCAAAGATACCAATCATTACTATGTAGATGGACTTATTGGAACCCAAAGGTCTTCAAAGCTTTCCATATGGAATTCCATTCTAAGGTGTCATACCCTTTCTTATGTCAACCTTCATCATAGCTCGAGGTAGCACATTCTTTTAGGAATAGAATAAACAAGCTCATATGCTAGCAACACATTATCCTGTAATTGCCCCTTCTTGATAAGTGGCCCTGCTCATTCCCAACAATCTTCCCAACCTGGTGAATTGTTACACTGTGACGGTTTATTCACTTTGGCTATAGGAGTAATAAATATAAAGTTAATTTGTTTTAACAATTTGTTATTTATGAGAAGTCTCTCACAATTCTACCCACATCCTATGCCATAATATCCTAGCCTTATTTGAAAAATAAGCCGCAAACCTATCAGGTTGAAGGTAATTAATGTTTCTATTCCCCCATAATGCATCATGTATCTCTTTATTAAGATAACTAACACATCACATTTTTGCTTTTCTGATAAGTAACACAAGTATGGATAACTTGATAGCTTTTGGTTTTGCTCCTAGCACACTTTGGTAAAGTTGAAGAGTACCATGTAATGCCCATTATGATCTACTTCTCCCCCTCCCTAATCATTCAATAGGGCACTAAGTTGTTCCCCAGCCTCACTTGACTTACTACAAACACAAAAGCATTGTTCTCATCCCCAATTGAGCAATTATTTCTTAGCTTTTTAAGAAAAAATGTGTCCCTCAACCTTTCTGTGACATAAGGCTGATGACGGTCTTAGTAAGATCCTCTATATAAAAATACGTCTCCATAGGAAATTACTAGTGACAATCTTAGTCAATCCTCAATATAGAAATGGAATCCTCCCTTTTTCTCCATCTACTCATTAAAAGTTTAATTATTAGTTTATACCTTCCTTAAAACCTCTCTAGATTCCTAAAGTTTTGTTCTTAGAATACAATTTTAGCCTCAAGAATTCGAACCCAGAACTAGCAATAAGAGGTTAAGCCTTCCGCTTTCTAGGAACCGTTTGAAGCTTTAAGGTAGGGATGGGAGAAATAACCCTAAGAGCTCTGCATAAGTGGCTTTTTTAATCCCATTATAGAAAGGGGTTGATTGCTATCCTCTTAAGCCCATTAAAATTGGCTACTAGCCCCAATCCATTACACAAAAGAGTTCTATAGGTCTAGCTGGAAGGAGAACCACTATTCTTACTTAGTTGCCCTCCCTTTTCTTCTTGGCATGGAGGGTGAAATAAGGATAAAGTAAGAGGACTGAAGGTTCTTCATCTTTTATTCCTTTGTTCCCTCATCTTAAGCTAGCTGGAAGGACAAGGAGGTCCTCAGAAGAGGAAGAATTAGCAAGTTGAAAAGTTTAGGGATTGGTAAAGTCTTTGCTGAAAGCACCAGTGATGGACTAGTCATCATTCCTACCTATAAGTTGCCTTAATCGTAGAAGGCCTTGAAGACTATCAACCAGATTGACTCAGTTAAAAGAAGAATGAAGAGGGACAACTATAATATGAGATCCTAGTGTGCACAACTGTGCGGTAGCAATAACTTATATGAATAGGGATGTTTGCCTAACTACATCTGGATATAAGAGACAGAGTAAGAAATCACATTCTTGGAAATGTGAGGGGTTTGATCCTTTCTTAGATTGGTGGTCATGATCCAATTGACAAGGTATTTAGAACCCATTCCATGATGTCTCCCACTACGAGGTTAAACATCACCTTATCCCGTTTAGAATGTTGTGTTCGCAAAAGGGCACATCTCTAGAAGGTTGCCTAAGAATTCATAAACCCTATAAAAGGTAGAGGATAATAAAAGACATATTTCTAAGGAAAACCTCTAGGGCTAAGCTTTGAAGTAGTCACATTTGATTAGTTCTAGTAAGAAAATGGCTTCACTCGTCTTGGTTAAAGATCCCAAATCTAAAGAATTCTTGATAGGAAGAGCCCAGAACCAGCTTCAAGGTTCTGACCATAGAAGAAGAATTGGTGGATAAGAACACCTCAACCCATGCAAGATTTGAGATGAAAACAAGTAACATCTGGACATGAAGAAGTGGTTAAGGCCCTATTAGATTCCATGAATAGGAACATGTGAAGGGGCCATCTTTGCCAAAATTGATGGCAAGAAGAAGAAACCCTAATTTTTGCATAATTCTATAAGCATGTTTAGCATTTAAAGGAAAAAATTCTAATATATTCTATTATACACGAAAACCCTAATGGATTACTATTTTAGTAGTTCAAAACAAGAGAAAAAGTGCAGATTATAGGAGAAGAAAATTAGATGCTGACAATAACATGCCAAACAAGGTAAATATAAAGAGAATTCCTTATTAATTACATAATTTTAGTGAATTTACATTAGATTGTTCATAAAGGCTACAATACGGAAATAAGAGTGAGATCATCCTTATCCTTAGTTACACAATTCCTCAGGGCTAAATATATGGACCAAGAAGGCTAGAGGAGGAGAGAGACTCCTCATCCAAGAGAGAGAAAAGGAAGAGGCTTAAATCCATATTGAAAAGGGGGTGGGATCATCATCATAATCATCACCAGTGGCCCGACTAGTTCCCTCTCCAAATGGTTGATGAGGTCAAAAACCCCTTATCAAGTGATGGATGAAGCCAGTGAGGCTTGTCCCCTATTCACCACCATCTTACCCGGAACCTTCTCCAGTAGGCACCACGGAGGTTCTATCTTCACCAACAGCTGTGAAGGACTGGGGCAAAAGTGTAAGGGTGAGGAGGTGAAGAGGGATATCTTGGGAGAGTGGTCGAATGTCGGCTAATCCTCTAAGAATACTGGAGCACCCTGGTAGATGCAATGGCAGTTCATCTAGTAGCCTGAACCTAATCCATTCTAATTATTTTTTAGTTAATCTTTATTTAGATTAATTAAGTTGAGTGCCACAATTCAATTCAGATTCTGTATAATTTATGGGATTATAGGTTAAGACGATGAAGTGTCCTACAGAAGAAATTTAATCATGCTCATTAATTATTCAAAATTTCTAATAAATTCATAAAAGATCGATAAACACAATTAGACTGTTTGTAAAAGTGCGTAATCATGGAATATATATAAATATGCAGTTTTATTATCTATATTATACAAATGAAATCATAATGTTTAATAATTGAAATTGAAATAATGCAAGGAACAAATAACTTAATGTGGTTAAAGTTTATATCTTTCCAAAAACTGAAAATACTAATAATAGCTCAGAAATACTAGCCCAAACTTTTAGCCCAAATATTTATTAGGCTTGAAGGAAAATTGTTTTAGGAAGAAAAAATAAATAAGAAATAAAATAAGAAAATATAGAATTAAGATATCAAGATTTATAAATTAAAACTAATGAAAACTAAAATAAAACACCCCATTTGCTTCGCCAACCCGTGACCCCCTACTTCTTATTCTTCCTTTCATGCCCCCCACCTCCTCTGCTTGCAGCCGCCAGCCACTGCATCCCAATTTCCTTCTGAAGCCACCACCACCTCATCTCACCTTCTCATAGCTGCCATGCTATTGAGGTTTAGGATGACGAACCCTAAACCTTGTTTTAATTACTTTCACCATTTGGTTCTTATTTTTGCTAGTAAATGTATTATTTTGATTAGATAGATGTTAATTTGTGATTATTTGGAGTTTTAATGATGAGCTATAGGGTTAGAGTTGTTTACGCATTTATGGGTAGTTATAGTGAAATTGGGTTCGAAGGTTGGAATGAGGTTATGTTCTTTCACTTGATTTTGTGATTGAGGATTTTTAATTATATTTGAACAAATTTAGTAGGTGGGGTATGTGCATGTGTGTGTTAGATGTTTTCCATGAAGAAAGGTTGGGGTTTAGCTTGAGGTTAAAGATGGAGGAAGAATGGGAAAAGGTTTACTTTTAAGGAAATTTGAGTATGGTAGTGATTGAGAGCATTAGTAAAGCTTGAGGTTAAAGAAGAGGATGAAGGAGGGAAAAGTGATATGAGAAGATGTTTGAAATAAATATTCTTAATATGAATTTGAAATTCATTTGAGAATTAGAATACTTTAAGTATATAAACTTGAGTGTCAGTTGTAATGCAATTGATGTGGTTTGTAGAACTTGATTCTTGTATCTCGATTAAGTAATGAGTTTAATGGATTAGAGATGGTGTTAATGGCTCATTAAATATTTTTGTGACTCAAATGGCTAATTGACAAAGTGATTTATCTTATAGGGGTTTGAGAGTGATATAACCTATGTAGTTTAAATTAATTAAGTGACAACCAAAAATCTGCTTGAGCCTAAAACATCTAGCACCTTTTAATTGGACCCAGAGTATAAGCATGAGAATTCTTCCCTATTTGATTCGGTTGGTTTTTTAATGTCTGAGGAAGTGTTCTTGATTCTTAATTCCCCAATCCTAATCCCAATTCCTCAAAAATTGTTCAAGCATTATCCAGAAGTGATCTATGGTAGGTGAATTTTTGGTGATTATAGTGGTTTGAGGACTTATCATATCACAGCTTTGATCACTATTGATCCTTTTCATGAATTGTATTTTTACCCATCTGCTAGTCCTAATAATGCCTTGGTGAACACCTTCCTTGATTGTCATAATTATGGGCATTGGAGGAAGGCAATTGAGATACCCTTGATTACAAAAAATAAGACAGGGTTGGTTCGAGGAACTTACTTAAAACCCACTGAGAAATCTTCATTGTTTAATGTGTGGGATATGCGTGATAAAATGGTTATCTCATGGACTGCGAACTTAGTGATTAAAAACATTTTGGAGAGCATTTTACTTTCTTCCTCAGCACATCATGTTTGGAACCAACTTGACCTAAGTTTCTTAAGGTTGATAGGACAAACATTTCCCATATCCAAAGAGATCGGTACTTTGTTTCTCAAAACAATTTGTCTATTCCTGAGTGCTTTACTCAAATGAAGATAAAATGAGATTATAGTAGTTCTTTAGTCATTATCCCTACTCTTCCATATGGCGAGGGGTGTAAGTCCTTTAACAGAGTACATGTTTTGGTTCAAGAATAATAGATCATGTGGTTTCTTGTAGGCTTGAATAAAGCGTACAAGGTAATAAGGGGAAATATATTAATGATGAAGCCTTTTCCCAACATTGGTGATATAAATAATTTGTTACTGCAAGAAGAAAACCGTAAGGGACTTCAATCCACATTCAAATTTTTACATAGGCAATTGTACTGCATATTTGAGATATCGTATCTTAGATTTCACCATAATCTTTCATTTACAGATAAGAATATCTAGGCCTTATAGTTCAACTATACATATATAGGGGTCAAAACCTCATAAACAGCAATGTTATTATGACCATGCAAAATGTATAGTCACAACATCCGAAGATACTATAAAATTCATGGATATCCTCCTCCACAAGCCTAAGACCTTGGCCACATCATGTACAAATCAAGACTCTTATGATCAGGAGCCTACATTCACATGAAGTCCTTATCAGTTCCTTATAGCAACTCACTTTTTCCAATCAATCTCATTTTTCTTAGCCCCACATCAATTATCAAGCACCACAATTCACTTTAGAATAGCAAGCATAATTGATTTAGTTTCTTACCAAGTAGAAGCTGGATATGAGCAGTCAAACTGTGCGTAAAGAGAAATTATCTCCTCTTGGTCCCCTTACAGAACCTAGATATAGTCTACCTATTAACTTCAGTAATACATGACTCTCTATTCTCCTCTGCTGCATTTTGCCTAAGAAATTAGCCAATCTTACTTTATTAATATGCTAAATGGTAAATGAGCTGTCGTCATTCACATTAGTTTAGTCATTACAACTAGGCTATCAAATTTTATTACAAAATTTCTATGGGTGTTTGATATTTACTTTAATTTGTTGTCAGTGAACAAGTTAATTAGGCAACTTTCCTATCATGTTGTGCTTATTCGTACTGCTTGCATAGTCCAGGACAACCTCAGGCAAACAATGATGGTTCTTCTTAAGAAGTATTCTTACTTATACAGCCTTTTGAAGAGCCTTATCATGAATACAAGACTTTTGCACAAGTTACAGCACCATAAACACAAAGAATAAGTCCTTATGTCTTAGATTTGCATTTGTCTAATACTAATCTTGGCCATTTTAGACTTATACATGTATCTTTTGTTGTTATGAGACACATAAGACTACTTGTGTTAGTACGAGATGAATTATTAGTTGTCAAGTTTATCCTAGAGCAAGACTGCATAAGCTACCCTTTCATTTTAGTACCAATAAAACTTGCAAGCAATTTAAAATATTACATGTTGATCTTTGGGGAGCATATTAACATGGAATTTATAATGGTTTCTAGTTTTTTTTTTTTTTTTTTGGGGGGCATCATGGGTGATTACTCAGGTAACATGGGTACATCTCTTATATCATAAGTCAAATGCATTTCCTGTTTTATAAGCATTTATTTGACTAATAAAAGCACACTTCAGTGTTATTGTAAAGAACATTAGGTTACACAATGGTCTAGAGTTTCAGAACACTATTGCCTTGCAATTTTATAAAGATAACGGTAGTATACATCAGAACTCATATGTTAAGAGACCACAATAGAATGGCATCATTGAAAAAAAACTTACTACATCCTTGAAGTTAGCTATGAGGATTCAGTCTAGCCTTCTTTTAACGTATTAGGATGATAGTATGCTCACTGAGGAATATGTTATTAATGGATTTCCGATGCCTGTCCTCAGTCGTAGGACTCATTTTAAGGTGTCTTATGGCTACAATCCAACTCATGATCATCTTAAAGCCTTTGGCTACTTGTGCTATGCATCTACTATGACTAGACAAAGAGATAAATTTTAAGATAGAGCCCATCCTTGAATTATCCTTGGGCACCTCTATGGTCAAAAGATTTATAAGCTTTTATATTTAGACACCAAGCAAGTTTTTATATGAAGAGATATGGCGTTTTATGAAGCACATTTTCCTTATCATCTCTCTCACATTTCTCGGCATGCTATACACACACACCTAGCATTCATAATTTCTATAATGAACAAACTTCTTTGGTATATTCTATTCCTAGTACGGCCGCACCGCCTCCACATGTTCTACAGAGCCTGTCTATTCTCAAGCAACATCTCATCTAAGGCTGCAGATCATGAGTTTGTTCCTGTCGTTATGACTCGGGAAGTTTGCTAGGTCTCATAACAAGCCATCATAGCTTAATGATAATGTTCATACGTACTCAATTTGTATGTTCTTTTGCTCCTCCCAATATGCCTCACTAACGTGATTTGGTTAATTACTTTTAATCAACTATCATCATCTTATCAAGCACATCTATCCCCCATATCTTTGATCACAAAACTTTCTTGTTATTTTGAAGCTACTCAACATCAAGGATAGATAGAGACAATGCAAAAGGAAATTGGTACGTTTGAGGCTAACAAAACCTGGAAACTTAGTCTGTTGCCTATAGGACAAAAACCTATTAGTTCTAAGTGGGTTAAAAAGGTTAAGCTTAAGGCTAATGGTAGTTCAGCAATACTCAAAGCAAGGCTTGTGGTTCAAGGTTTTACACAAAAATATGAGATGATTACAAGGAAGTGTTTTCACATTTGGTAAAAATGACAACTATTAGAAGTCTCATTACTTCAGGAGCCTAGAAAAGGTGGTATACCTCTTAATTGGATGTTAAGAATGCTTTTTTGCATTGTGATCTCTATGAAGAAGTATATATGACTATTCACCAAGGCATTCCAATCATGAGAACAAGGTACACATCATAGGAATGTCATTATATGGCCTCAAACAACCTTCTCGGCAATTGTTTCAAAAGTTTAACACCACTCTTATAAATATTGGTTTTCAGCTGTATCTTGAGTGCTGTATCTTGAGTGTGGCAACCTTAAGTGGGTTCTAGGTCTTCTTCATTTAACTACGAAGGAGATTAAATTCTGTAACTTAGTTGATGAAAGAAGATTGCCAAAGTGTGCAAACCAAGGTGGGTCTTCAAATCACCCTTACTAGTCCACTTGCATTCTACCCTTATTCTTGTTCATTCTTTCAATCTCTTCCCTATCCATTTGCATTCTTGCATCCCTTTTGCAATCTCTTGCATTAGTGATGCTAGAATACATCAAGTGGTATAATAGCTTAGGCTACCCTCGTAGTCAAGCTTCTATCCCCTAAACACATTTGAGGTACTTGAACGAATGCATCATATCAAGCTCAAGCCAACAAGCATAGGAAGAAGGTGTTGTTTTAACTTGGAGACCTTGTGTAGATTCAACTAAGAAATTAGAGATTTCCTTCTAAAAGGAAGAACAAGCTCATGCCAAGGGCTGATGGTCCATTTGAGGTACTTGAGCGAATAAATGACATTGCTCATAAGGTTGATTTTCCAGGTGACTATGGAGTTTCAGCCACATTCAATGCAGCTGATTTGAGTGCTCACCAAGCCGATGATTACCTTACTGATTTGAGGATGAAATCTTTTCAACAAGGGAAGGATGATGGAGTCTCCACCAACCAAGACAAGGAAGAAGGTCCAACAAGTCCATTAGGGTCCTTTACAAACTCCAAAGTCCAAGCAATGGCTTAGATTGTAGAAAAGAGCTAAAATCAAGCAACTAGGTTACAAGGCCTGAATCTGCCCAGTTTTGTTCACCTCATAACTTATGCTACATTATAGCTTAAGTTTGATATTTTTACATTTTGGGATCCTCATGATGTCTACTTTCAGTTCCAAGCATTAACTTCCAATCATGCACAAGAAAACTTAGGAGATCAAGGTATTTTGTCTAGCCGGCCAGTCTTGATCCAAAACTACACGGTTAAATGTTTTGGTGGAATTCTTCTACTTAAGCATGATTTAACCTTGATTTCTTTGTAGAGGGGTTTACACACACCTGAAGGTTTCCCCCCATGGCCTGAAATCAAGATCATGACCACTTTTGCTAAGTTAAATTCAAGACTGAAAATCGGGTTTAATTCTGCCCAGTGAGCCCGGTTTGCTGCAGCCGGCCACTTTTCCTTCCTCCGTGGGTTTGCTATACTTCTTGCTTACCAGCTAGCTTCACACGTCCCTCAAAGGGTGACTATTTGCTTTTCATCAATAAGTCTTATACACACATTACCATTGTTGCAATCCACATTGATGACATCTTAGTTACTGTCCCATATCATTTTGAGGATGACTCCATTAAAACAAAGCTCAATGCTTTGCTTGTCATTAAAGATTTTGGTCGCCTTCATTACTGACTTGGATTTAAGGTGCCTATTTACAAGAAGGTATTTCTCTCTGAAAAGAAGTTCACACATACATTGTTGAAGTTCAATGGCCTTGCTAATTCTAGTCTATTGGCTACCACTTTGCTTCTTCATTGGAAGCTATTAACAAAAGATACAGTTGCTATTCCAAATCCCACTATTTAGAGGATCTTTATTAGGAAATTAGTCCTCTCTCATACGAGGTCTAAATTAAAGTGTACTATTCGAACTCTTAGTTAGTTTATACAAGTCCCACGAATATGCATTTCAAGCCTTGCAACATACTGTTGGATAGGTTAAAGGGACTGTAGGACGAGGCATTCTCCTTAAAGGGCCATATTAACTTTAGGCTAAGCTTATTCAAGTTCAAATTGGACATATTGCCCTTCTACAAGAAGGCCACTCTCTGGCTACATTATCTTGTGAGGGTCTTCTCCCATCAGTTAGAAACTCTTGAAGTAGAGCACTGTGTCCATATCTTCCTTAGAAGCTGAGCACAGGGTCATGGCTCAAATTGCCTTTGAAATGATATGGTTTATTATACTCTTTGCTAAGTTAGGGATCACCTCTCCCAAACCTGTTAAGCTTCACTATAATAATTAAACTACCATTTCCATTGCAAAGAGCCTTGTTTTTATAAACGTACAAGTTATACAGAGATTGACTGTCGCTTTATATGGGAAAAGGTTCTAAAGGGGTTGTTGTCGTTGTATTATCTACACACGTGAGCAATTAACTGATTTCCTTACCAAAGTTTTGTCTTCTGGCAACTTATGCAAGTTCTTGCTTCACAAGCTGAGAATGACCCTGCTTCCAGCGTAAGGGTTGATATCTCTTTCCAATGTTGACTCTTACTAATAAATCTACCATTAACAAATCTAGCTTAGCCTATTCTGTTTTACAGTAATTAGTTAGTTGTGCTAACATCATTGGCATGTTCTAGCTGGCAGTATTAGTTAATTTATAAAAGACGGGAACTTACCCGTATATAATCATATCAGTTGCATAATTTTACACATTGAGTGAAAATCTCTCCTCTCTTCGTTAGCTTATTTCTCTCTATAAAATCTCTTTCTAATCTTATCAAAATTGATAACATGCATAACCATAGCATTAGGATATGCAGAGCATGCACAAAAATCATGCTAGTTTGGCTAATCAGGGCATTGAAGAGGGAGAACAAAATAAAGAATTTTAGCAGACCAAAGAGACAAAGTTGGGGTCACTATTTTGGAGTTGTTCTTTAAGTAACAAAGTAAAGGGAAGGGCATAGAGCAAATTGGGTCAAGATAAGAGATTCTTTTAAGGCTTATGGTGATGTGATCTCTTTCTTTTCGATATTTACATGAAGCCTAAACCAACTAAAATATTTTAACACTGTTCGGGATAATTATTATGTGTTATGATTGTAATAGTCTGATTGATTTTGGATCTAATTATCTAATGTGGTTTTTGATTATCAATTACTTTTGAGATTAGTTGCCAAATGTCATTGATATGCTTAATATGTCTTTAGTAGTTGTAATCTAGATGTGATGGTTATGTAATGGTGTTAACAATTTGGGATTTGTGGTATTGATGCTGGGTTTGATGACTGTGCCATATCTGAATAGTCCATACGGAGACCCAGATGAATTATGTCATACTTCAATATCTCATATTAGATTAGATGAATTATGTCATAATCAGGCTTATGTTATCTTCTAGAGTCAACTGTTCCCATGGCCATGTCACTGTATAAAATAATAGTATACCAACTCCAATATTGCAATTATCCCTATGAGGTTAGTGGCTAATTCACATATCGATCTTACTGTCTGGCTATCCTTTTGATTATATCTTAAGATTGTTTGATTATTAATTTAGTTTAGTTAATTTCAGAAGATGGTTGCTTAAATTAATGTAGGCAGACAAATTAATATCATTCACTTGGAACATTCCTTATAGGATCGACGATCGAGTACTCGTTTTCTACATTAACCTTTATATTCTTACGAGTAGTTGGATTCATTTTAGTGTTTGAAAGTTCCATCCCAACTCGCAACATGATGATTGTTCTTTTTGTCTTTGATGTTGAGAACGGATTTTGGAGAGAGGAGATGACTATAGCATTTGTCCTTCCTTGTGATTGCGAGCTGATACATTGTGTGTCCTTTTGTAACTCTTGGCCTTAACAGAAGCTTATTTGTATGCTATTGTAAATAGGTCCTCTCTACCCGCTCCTATCATCAAATTATCGGAGATAGGCACATGGACACTGGTCGTGTCCAATCAGGATACCCTGGAAGCTTACTTGGAGGGTTGGATATTATACTCTAGATTTGAGTATTCATGGTAGAATTTATAAGGTTACCCTCTCCTATAGGGGCTAATATTGCTAGATCTATTTGTTCATTCAATATGTTCGTAATATTTGTAGGCATGCTGAGGAATCTTGCTATAAAGAAAAAAAATCATAGTATAGGTCAAGTTGTTAACCCACTTATGTTATGGTCAAAGTTTAGTGACTACCTTTGTCTTTGCCAAAGCTTATTGAACTACTTGCCAGTTTGGTGGACTCAGTTTTCCTTTTCTTTCCCTATAAATGCATAGTTGAGGGAAGGGTTTTAAGGCCCAGGGAAAATTCAACTTATCAACATATAAAAAGCAAAGCAAAATCCATCTCTAATATCCTCCTTCTACATGCCTAAACCAAAAAGAAATTACCCATAAAATTAGCCTTAAACACTTAACTATTAACCCCTAATATAACCGTATTTGGCCACTGATTCAAGTACTCCAAGTTGACTACCTTTGGAGTACACCTAGAGTAGTTAACACCGTGTCAATCCTGGGGAATGGCTGCCTATAGGAAGTTTGCACCTTAGTTTTAGCGAAAATCGCTCTTAGGACAGTGGCTAAATCACGACATGGTTTGACCTATAAATTAATTTCGGTTATTATTTTTGTTATTATTAATATTGCTACTCGATAATTTCATGTACAAATTAATTTGGTCGGTCTAATTCAAGTTTAGTGGTTCGATTGGTAGCTTTTTCTAAAATATATTTAGTAGTTGTGTTTGTACGTAATACCATCTAAAGTATATTTTCTAACAATGTCAGAATGATTTCCGATTATATACAATTATGGCTTATAAATACACTATCCCTAATATGTCTAAGTTAGAACCATTAGATGGTAAAAATTATAACCGTTGAGCTATTAGAATGAAATTTTATCTTGAGCAAATTGAGAATGCATATGTCTTCGAAGAAGAGGTTATTCCTAAAGATGAAAGGGCCAAAGCTAAGTATAATATGAAATTCGATAGCAATAATAAAATTTGCAAGGGTACGTTATTACATCATATGTCTAATGTATTACTTGACATTTATATGAAATATGAATCTGCTAAGGACATGTGATGCGCTCTTAACAAAAAGTATGGTGGTGGTGATGCTGGATCTAGACGTTTTGCAATTAGTAGATGGCTAAATTTCAAGATCGTGGAAGATAAGTCTATTATTCATGAATATGAGAACATGTGTTCTACTATTGCATCTGAAGGATTAAAAATGTGTGATGTGACCGTAACAATTGGTTTGATTGAAAAATTACTACCGTCTTAGAAAAAAAATACCGAAGTAAGCTTATTCATGAAAAGAAGGATTTGACTTTAGAAGACTTGATTGCTTACCTAAAAATTAAGAAAGAAAATAGATTGAGAGACTCATAAGTCTAGTTTTTCTAGAGCTGACCTTGTGGCACCTAGATCTACTAATTTTCACAGGTTTAAAAACAAAGGAAGGAAAAATTACAGAAGTGATTACAAGCCACAATGGAAGGCGCAAAAATACAAATTTATGGGTAAATGCCAAAAATGTGGGTGGCATTGTCACAAGGCAGTATATTACAAATCCAAGAAAAAAGGAAATAGCAATCCAGTTAAATCTGATACTATTATTGTAGTAGTGTTAGAAGTCAATTTAATTGACAGTACTGTGGAGTGGATCATGGACACAGGTGCTATCAAACACATATGTGCTTATCACAAACTATTTCAATCTTTTGAAAATATTGACAAAGCTGAAAATATTTTTATGGGTAACTCCACACCTTCCACTATCATCAAAAAAGGAAAGATTACTTTAAAACTCACTTGTGGAGAGTTGCTTGCTCTTATTAGTGTGCTAATGTGCCTTAAATGCGTAGAAACATCATATGTGCTAGCTTGCTCATTGAAGGGGGTCTAAAGTTAACCTTTATTTCTGACCGTCTAGTCATGACCCATAATGATGAATTTGTGGGAAAGGATTTCTGTTGCAATAGTAGGCAAATTGTGCTTGATACTATCTCTAAAAATATGAATAAAATGTCAAGTATCTCTTCTAATTACATTGTTGAATCACTTGATTTATGGCATACTAGATTAGGGCATGTAATTGTTGACTCTATTAAAAGGCTTAAGCATCTTAACTTGATTCTTAAATTGTCTAATATGTATTTTTCTAAATGTAAAGTATGTGTTGAAGCTAAGTTTCAAGAAACCGTTTAAATCCATAGAAAGATAGACTAAGTTGCTTGAGCTTATTCACAGTGACCTTGGAGACTTTAAGAGCCACATGAGTAGAGGCGGTAAAAAGTATTATATTATGTTTGCTGATGACTACTCATGTTACACTGTGGTTTATCTCCTAAGCTTAAAAAATGAAGCAAAAGAAATGTTTATTAAATGTAAAGCTGAAGTTGAAAATCAGCTTGATAGAAAAATAAAAAGGTTTAGAACTAATAGAGGTGGCAAATATGACCCCATGAGTATTAAAAATTATTATGCAGCTAATGGAATTATTCATGAACAGATTGCCCCTTATACTACAGAACAAAATAGTGTCATAGCAAGAAAAAATAAAACCTTAAAAAATATGATGAATGCTATGTTAATTAGTTTGGGGCTTCCTAATAGTATGTGGAAGAGGCAATTTTATCTGCATGTTATGTATTAAATCTTGTGCCATATAAGAAACATGATAAGATCCCATATGAATTATGGAAAAGGCATCCTCTTAACCTGAATTACTTGAAAGTGTGGGGATGTTTAGCTAAAGCTAGATTGCCTGAATTTAAAAGGGAGAAAATTAGTTATAGAACCATTGATGTCGTATTTATTGGATATGCTTATCAAAGTGTTGTATATCGATTTACTAAAGGTGCAAATGACTCTTATATGCATGGTAATATTATTGAAGTTTTAGAGATGCTGAATTCTTTGAAAATATATTTCCTATGAAAATTGCATCTCATGATCATCACATCCCCCATGAAGTATAGTCTAAAAGACATGCATGTTCATCTGGTGTAGAACTCTGAAGAAGCAAAAGAATCAGGAAAGAAACTAATTTGGTCCTAATTTTATTACTGTATTTCTAGTTTCATATGGCATATTAAATGAGAAATTTATTTCTGCATATATTATTGAAGAAGATCTCAAAACATATGAAGAAGCCATGAAATCTATTGACGCTATTTTCTGGAAAGAAGTTATTAATAGCGAGCCTGATTCTATATTAAGTAATCATACATGGGTATTAACTAACATTCTCTGAGGTTGTAAACCTTTGGCGTGAAAATGGGTATTTCGAAAAAAGCTTAATGCTGATGAACCATTGATAAATATAAAGCTCACCTGGTGGTTAAAGGATTTAATCAAAGAAAAGAAGTTGATTATTTTGATATGTATGCTTCTATGTCTAAAATAGCCACCATTAGAGTATTGATTGCACTTATTTATATTCATGGCTTAATTGTGCGTCAAATGATGTGAAACTGCATTTCTAAATTGGGATCTAGATGAAGAAATTTATATGGAACAACCTGAGGGACTTGTGGTACCATGGCAAGAGCGTAATGTATGTAAATTGATAAAATTCTTGTATGGATTAAAACAGACCCCTAAATAGTGGTATGAAAAATTTGACAGCATAATTACAGCGCATGACTTTAGGGCAAATGTAGGTGACACTTGCGTGTATTCTAAGCGTGTTTCTGATTGGTTTGTGTTATTACATGCTTACATGTTGAAGACATGCTTGTATTTGGCATGAATATTGATGTTGTTAATGATACTAAAAAATTTCTAAGTACCCAATTCGAAATGAAAGATATGGGTGAAGCTGATGTTATCTTAGGAGTCAAAATTAAGAGGACATAAGATGGCATTATTCTTAATCAGTCTTATTATATTGAGAAAATACTTAAAAAGTTTGATTAATTTGATCTTGGTCCTGTTAGGACACCTTATGATGCTAGTATTCAATTGGTAAAAATGAAGGTGTTCCTATGTGCCTAATAGAATATGCAAAAATTATGGGCAGTGTTATGTTTTTAATGAATTATACAAGGCTTGATATTGCATATATTGTGAGTAGACTTAGCAAATACACTCATAATCCCAGTGATAATGATTAGATTGCATTAAAACGCCTGCTTAAATATTTTGAAAGGTACTATTGATTGGGGTTTGCATTATAGAAAATTTCCTACTCTATTGAAAGGATCTAGTGATGCCAATTGGGTATAAGATAATGATGAAATTAATTCCTCTAGTGGTTATGTGTTCACACTAAGTGGAGGTGCTATATCCTAGAAATCCACTAAACAATCTTGTACTACTATGTTTACTATAGAATCTGAGTGTATTGCTCTTGAATTGGTAGGCCGTGAGGCTCAATGGCTGAAAAGTCTACTAGCAGATGTTCCATTGTGGGGGAAGCCAATTCCTTCTATTGCACTGCATTGTGATAATATGGCAGCGATTTCAGTTGCAATGAGTAAAGCCTTTAATGGAAAAAGAAGGTGTATATGATCGAGACACAATGTAGTGAAGGAGCTACTTGAAAATGGAGTGATATCACTAGACTTTGTGAAGTTTGAAAAGAATCTTATGGATTCCCTAATGAAAGATCTGTGTAGAAAAATGGTCTTTCATACATTGAGGAAAGTTCAAAGGGTAATAATGAAATCATTACTTAATTTCGGGAACACTACATGGTATCCCTCCCAAAGGTGTATGTGTGTTGAAATGCTTTGCTACTATTGGGAAAGGTTGAGCATTTGGCTCTTAATGGACCATGTGAGGCATGAAAGTAGCACACATTAGTTGGATACACCTACATAGGTGTGGAAGTGTGACCGCTTCCTGTTGAAGGGTCAGTATGGGTCAACCTCCTAGAGCACCTATGAGCTACCAGGAGCGGAGTATGGCCAGTATAACATGCCAGACCGCATAGTATGAGAATATATGAGATTAATATGTGCCCATGGGTGAACTTACACCTCCTTATCAAGTTCAAGACAATTGTCACTTAGTGGGACGTTTGTCTTTAAACATAGTGTCACTGGGTCTCAATTTAAGTCACGTGACATTAGCATCGATGCATTAATTTCTCTATGCCTAAACTTGTTTATACCTCATAACCATACTTTGATTTTTTTGGGGGAATGTTAGAAAGGAAAAAAATTAAACTAGAGTTCAAGTTGTTAACCTACTTGTGTTATGGCCAAAGTTTGGTGGATGGTGACCTACCTTTGTCTTTGTCAAAACTTGTTCAACTACTTGCCAGTTTGGTGGACTTACTGTTCCTTCTCTTTTGCTATATATGCATGGTTGAGGGAAGGGTTTTGAGGCAAAGGGAAAATTCATCTTTTCAACATATTAAAAGCACAACAAAATCCATCCCTAATATCCTCCTTCTACATACCTAAACCACAAAGAAATTACCCATAAAATTAGCCTTAAACACATAGCTATTAACCTCTGATATAAATATCTTTGGGTACTAATTCAAGTACTCCAAGTTTACCGTATGGAAGTGTACCTGAGTGGTTAATATCGTGCCAATCCTGGAGAACGATCGCTCATATAAAGTTTGCGCCTTACCTTGGCGAAATTATTCTTAGGACAGTGGCTAAGCCACAAGACGGCTTGATCTATAAATTAATTTCAGTTATTATTTTTGTTATTACTAATATCGTTACTTGATAATTTCAACTGTAAAGTAATTTGATTGGTTTAATTCAAGTCTAGTGGTTCTATCGATATCATTTTGTAAACTATATTTAGTGGTTGTAATTGTATATAACACCATCTAAATCTATATTTTTCAACAAATCTAACATCCATATTTTCTGCTTAATGTCATGTTGCTATTGAATTTCGGGAGCCTTGTTAGTATGATCATTCTTTGTGGGAGTGCTGATTTAGAAATATGGCAGATAGTATGAAACATGTAGACACCATGCAGGATGGGCTAGCTCTGATGAGTCAGAGGAGTGCAGAGTTGTTCTTTTGAAATGTTGGAACATTAGGAACCTATTCATTTTCAGGAACTAAGTAAGAACCTCTGTAATATGACATATTATTCAAGCTCACCGTGAAATGTTGTCTTATGAAAAGGTTCAAACTGTAGCTTGTCCTTCTCCACGGTGCACCCTTGCTTAGCAAGTCTATTGAAGTGGACTTTGTTGGTGGGCAGCTAGGGAGGACAGATTGGGGTTGAGGTTTTGTAGTCAGAAATCAAAGCAGAGATGTGGTGTTGATGGTGTGAAGCAGGTGCAATGGTTGTACGATGCTATAGGTCGAGGAGGTGAGGGCTTATCTGTGTGAGAGGCCGGATGCAGGAGAGGTTGGGCTGCTTAAGCCAGATATTGAAGGAGATTATCTCTCCCAAAATTTGATCTTGAAGAATAAACACAATTTCTATGACTCGAGAGTTCCTTTATTTTGGCTACCAATAGGGGTGATAATATGTGTCTTGCTACAAGACATGTCTTAAATGTCATATTTTATTATAAATTAATAAGTTATATGATTTAAAGTCATCAAATTTTTAGTAGCTTTAATGAATTATCAATCATGAAGCTTTAGGATTCATCAGCAATGCCGATGAGTACAAGGTGATGTCCTAATTGGATCAACCACACCCATGATAGTGTATCATACATGTAATTTTATAATTGTGAAAAATTATAAATAAAAAGTTGAGTTTACACAATTATAAGTGGTAATATCTTACACTATTTAGATTATACAATTTTTGTAGATATTTTCTTGACAATATAATTTTTAAGTTGAGAACAAGACCACTAAGAAGTGTCTTGTAGAAGGACATTGATCATTTGCTTTTGTTTATTTCTAGTCTTTGTGAGTTTATTTCTTAGTCTTTTGTTAAGCAAGAGGTTAACATGCTCATGAAGTCACGAACTTCTTATGTTTTATGCTAGAAGAGTTCCCAGATTCCATTTGGAGTGTCTTGACTCAAGCTTGATGCAATTCCCCTTTTGCTTTTTAGTAAAACACCCCAAAAAAAAAGTAGATGAATTTTATTGAGTTTCTTTTAAAAATAAAAACATAAACGTAGGGCATGATATACATGCATATTTCTATTTTAGATTAACAAGAAAACAACAGATACAAGCCAGAGGAGTGCTATCATCCATTCATACAAGGGTCATCGAGCAATGAGTGTTCTATATTCCTCAAATGGCTACTACTAATAATGGTTAACCGTGCACCGAGATTGGAAAAGTCTCGGGATTTGATGGCAAAACCACCAAAAGAACTCTTGAACAAGTCCTTGCCCCTGAAAGAAGTCGGACGCTATGAAATGGTCACCTAACCCAAGTCCTTATAGCTTATTTTATTATTTCTACCGCTATCATTTGGTTAAATCACCACAATCTAATAGTGGACAAAGAATAGTTCTTTACAGTGGTTTGCTCGGTGCCAATAAAATCTTGATCTAGTGATTAACACGTGTGATTTTGGATATATTAACCCACACGTTCAATTCTTCTTTTAATATTCTTCGGAATCAAAACAAAACCAAACAAAACAAAACAAAATTTCCTTCAGTGTGGCAACTAAACAAAAAAAAATATTATAAATTAGAAAAAACATTTCGAGGAATTTTGGTGTTGGCAAATTTTGTTAACCATGAGTGTATGATCTAGGGAACTTGTTTCAAACTATTCTTTTAATTTTGAAAATCTTTAACTTTTTTTGGTGCTTTGAAAAGTCTTAATTAATTAATGTTAATGTATTATTATGTTGTCAATTTAAAAATTAATTAAAATTTTAAACTGGATATAAGTATTTCTATTGCAAGCGCTACGTAAGATTCTTGTTGACCTGGTGGTTGCCGTGTACATGCAGCATTAAGGGACAAGATATGTATGTTTGCTGTTGCTTAGAAGGTAGCAACACAGGGAAAGTTAAGACTTAAATTTCTTATGCTACTTTAAATATTTTGCGAGTCAAATTGATTAATATGCTATGTGAAACTGAATACAACTGTAATATATATATATATATATATATATATATATATATATATATATATATATATATATATATATCCACACTACTTATTTTTACAATGTAATGTTGCAAAGTGCATCTATAAAGTTAGAAAATTAAAATTTTAAACTTACATACAGATACAATCACAATAAGGTGAAAATGCACTTGTTTAACTTATTGGTAATTGTTTCAGCTAATAACATAAATCTACTTGTAATATAGAGATTAATCCTAAATATCTATATAACTGTATATAAAATTGAGTGACTACATACATTTTTGTCAAGTTTTACAACTTTATTGGTTAACATATTAAATTATACTTTAATTTATTTTGTGTATTTTACATACATACATCTCTTTTTAAATTTTTCTTTATATTCACAAGAGCTTTCACCTTCTTCTTAATCAGTTTCTTAGAAATGTGATTTAGTAAATATTTACATGCATATACAAAAATAACATCTGCGTAAATCTAAAAAATTTAATAAATACAAAATTATTCAACCAATAAAATAAATCTAAATTATAAAAATAATATTGTTTATGAATTATTTATAATTTTAAATATTGATATATTATTTAATCCAATCCTTACAAGGAGAATAATTATAGTATAAATCCTAAAGATAAGTGCCAAGACTAATTAACTTAAGAGACATCGTCAGTGTTAAATAATACTACTGGCGCCCAAAAAAGTACGAGAAAATGGGAGAAAGTAAGAGAGCGACGGCTGACCAGCTTCCTCCCTTGACCCATTTCAAAATTCTCTCAAAAACGTAGACTTTGACTGCTCATACTTTTCCCATTCCAACCCATACTACTCCTCTCTTCTTGCTTGTATACCGTTCAATCTATCTTTCTTCAGACAGAACATATGCACACAAACAACACTCCCCCCCCCCCCCTCCACCCACTATGTGACAGATGTTCCCTTGATTGGGTGGGCTCGTCATATCATCTTATTCCAAATTTAATTACCGGCTCTGTTTTTCTAGAAAATGTGAGTTGTACTTTTCTTTTCTCGTCACTTTTCTACTTTTCAAGCATTACTAACTTTCCTATGAAACTTCATGAAGACCACCCCCAACCCCGGCTTAGTCCAATCTGCTCTTATCAACAACCCTCTTACCATCAACCCTGGTCACAATTAATTCCTCGTTCCTTTCCCTCCCCCTTAACAAAAGAAAAATTGGATTCATCAAAGATGCCATTTGACGTGACAAATATGCACTTTTTATCCACCTGACCAAGCTCACTGCATAATAGCTGTGTTAAGGATCCAGAAAACTAAACGCCCTAAAACTCAGATGGACTCGGTCTTCGAACTCAGTGATGGAGACCGAGCCCATTACCTCATTAATCTAATGCACTCCTTTGGTGGCTCCTACATTTGCCTTTGGACCTACTCCCTTGATCACCAGTATGATCTTCTCCGTCCCGGTTCTTTGAACAAATTCATGAATCATTCTCAATGCTAATGGTCAAATGTCTGCATTTTTTTGGGTTGCAGTTTCTTGTATTGCGAATATGGGTATTACCATCAGGAAACCCCAAGCCAAGTAGGAACGTCTAGTTCGTCGTCAGTATCTCCAGCTCGAAGGCTTTTCGAAGAGTACAAACTTTCTGTTCTCCCCATTGAAAATGAGTGAGTTTTGTTTTTTTGGGGGGTGGCCCAGGAGGGGAGGGGGGGAGGGGGAGGGGGCGGGGCATTGAATCAAGACTAATATAGTAGTTCGTATCCTAACCGTGGATAATAAGCTTAATTATGCTTGAATGTATCTTCAGTAGCAGCAGTCTTGTACCAGGCCTTGCATTCAAGTGTAAGAATCCTTACTTAGAACTACAAGAATTTGATCTGCAAAGGCGCGCATCTAACCAGTCTCAACGAGAATTCTACCAGGTAAATGACCTGAACATTTTCATTTAATTTTCTGCCGTTTATTTCTTTTATTTCTTTTTTTTTGGAATACTCTCTTGTGTTGCTCATGTTAGTTGATATGGTTACCAAATTATAGAAATGGCTCCAACATTCGGCCCATTTAATTAGCTTAAGCTTTTTTTCAAATTACATGCATGGGGTGTTAGTGATTGTAATTTTCTAATTTCTTCTTCAATGCTTGTTTACAGGAAGCAAGAATAAAGGTTGGCTAATCTTTTATCCAAATTTCTCTTCTTCGTCTTCTCCTTTTTCTTGGGCGTTTTTCATCTGAAAACTATTGCAGATTGCGGTGTTTTTGGGTTGTCAAAAGGGAGAGCTAGAACTAGGCATGTCTCATATGCCACAGGTTAGTATACTACATAAGAAGATGTATATCATGCCATTACCCTAATGCCTCTTCTAACACAATTAATTTCCACTGGAATTTTTTTTTTTTTTGGGGTAGATGAGCTTGGAGATGGAAATGCAAACCCTATTCCCAAAAGAGTTTGCAATGCAAGTACAACAATCCTCTTCAGTTGTGGCCATGGAAATCCCACGAGTCACAGATCAAAACCGGCCTTCACCCACCTCCTCTATGGACAGCCCCGAGTGCTCCTCCCTCTTATACAATATACCGAGTTCATCTTCATATCTCCAGGAACAACTCCATAACATTCCCTTCCCCACTCCAGAAAGCACTGATGCTGCCCTAACAAGGGCATATTTGGCCATCTTGTCTTCTCCTTCATCTTCTTTGACTTCACAACAGACAAGTGGGCAACAACCCGCTTTGCCTCATGGCTACCAAATGAGCCAAAGGGTAAGTGCTTTCAGGACGTATGGTGCAGGTTTGGGCCTGAGTAGCAGAGAAATGAGGTTTAACTTAAGGAGGCAAACGATGTTGCAGCGTGCCATTGCATATTTTAGAGGGCTCAATTATAAGAGGATGCAAGAGCAAGTGACTTTGCCAGGGACTGCCCGCCCTACTAGCACTCAGTTGCATCACATGATATCAGAAAGAAGGAGAAGAGAGAAGATTAATGAGAGCTTCCAGGCTCTGAGATCCTTGCTTCCCCAAGGAACGAAGGTACGTCTATGACAACCCTACTCCCTAAAAACTTAAATAAAATAGATGTGTCAAATCTGTAGACCGGGAATGGGTACCTAACAGTTAATCTAAGACAATTCAATGGGCCACTTTCTACGCAGTTGTCAGATTCAAACAAATTAAATCAAAATGTTGTTACTAAGCTGCCACCTATTTGTTGTAGACGTAGTCAATCAATGCCTTGTACCTGTGTGGCATCTGGTAAACATATATAATGATGTTCATGCAATTTCGGGAAGAATTACATGTATTTAGAGCACTTTTTTACATTCTAACAAGGAAGCACTTAATTATCTTAATTGGTGAGTTCCAGCGAAAGTTTGAGAAAACTCATATACAAAGAGGAAAACGCAGAATTGGTTTCAGACCAAGGGACTTCGGGAAAGCTAACGATTTAGGAATTCAAATGATACAATTAGACCGTTAGCTTTGCAGTCCATTAATTATGGAACAAAATTTAGCAATTTCACCTCAAAGTCTCATGATCTAATAACATATGCATTTTTCATGAACTAAACAGAAGGACAAAGCGTCAGTGTTGCGAACAACAAAGGAGTACCTGAACTCACTGAAAACTCAGCTTGAGGAGCTTGGCAGAAGGAACCAACTGTTGGAAGCACAACTGCTAACAAAGAACAAGGCGGCTACACCTCAAAAAGTAGATCATGAACCTCCAAGTGATGAAGAAAGACTGAATGTCTCCATTATGTCGGTATCTGAATCTACATCAAGTGGAGAGAGAATGGTGGACTTATGCATAATGTTGAGGGGAGATTATCCTGCGGCGGATTTGATTATTAGGGTTTTGGAATTTCTCAAGAAAGTTAGAGGAGCAAGCTTGGTCTCTATGGAAGCTCATGCAACTCGTTCCCGTGAAGGAGCAAATCAAAGTCCTACAAACTGGATGACCTTCAGGCTGAGCATTGAGGTACACATAACTAAACCAACTTATGCAACGTAATTTCAGTAACCTGATCTAACCTGATCTAAAAATTCGAGACTAGACTAGATGCAGACACTTAGGGCATTCCAATTTAGTTTGAACCAAAGCCAAAATTGATTAATCACCAGTAAGCACCATCTGATTGAAATTATTTTGATCACATATGTATTGCATTTGAACACATACATACTGTTAGACCCATTGATAGTTACCCTTCAACGTGACTTCAATTGTAATAACCTAAAAGTCATGATTCAAGTCAAATTCTCGATTAATACAAACACGATTCAAAGGAGATCCCATGCGAATTACTAGTTTGCATCTCCTCTAGTTTTGATGTTATATATTGTGGCATGAAAATAATGTGCAATTCTTTGGCATGATTTTTGAATGAGTAATGGAATATACTTGAACCATTATTCTGAGTGAATACATCAAGTTGG
This sequence comes from Carnegiea gigantea, assembly GCA_029747015.1. NCBI lineage: Eukaryota > Viridiplantae > Streptophyta > Magnoliopsida > Caryophyllales > Cactaceae > Carnegiea > Carnegiea gigantea. The sequence continues at coordinate 709,771 of JAKOGI010000230.1, forward strand.
TAATATAAAATTGTTATAAATAAATTTGATCAATTGTTCTAGAAGTCTTGGTCAGATAATTTCAAAGACAACCTAGGGCACGTAGCATGAGCACATTTAGTTGAATAGGCCATGTATTCTTGAGCTAGTCTCTTGGGAAGACGAGATCCGCTCGCTCATGAATTGAAAGAAATGTCATGTGAATAAATTTAGTTTATACTCAAATAAACCTCCATTGTTCTGAATATATTTTTATACATAAAACCATTCAAGAGAATGGCATGGAATGTCATGGAATAGGCCTAGTAGACATTAAAAATGTAATATATAGACAAGAATGTCTTGCGCATAGTTTACTTAAGAGATATAGAATAAAATAATTAGGACATATATGATCCAACATCTATATACGTCTTTAGATTAATGGATAATCAAAAACTTTCGTAATATGACAATATGATGTAATTTGAGTCTATGTCTCATTATAAGGGTACCTTGTATCTACCTTTCCTGACATTTGCAATATCACTGTTTAACACTAATCTTTTTGCATTAATGTCTACGTCCCGTTAATTTTCATAAGATGACTCGTAATCCGAAGATTTTCAAAATTATTACCATTTTCTCTATCCTTTCATATTTATCCCAATCTCTTCCATCTCTTCCCGACCCCTATCCCTAACTGGTACCTTAACTCAATGCAAAATAACAATAATGACCAGTCAGAACATGCCCACGGCTAGACCGGTGAGTTTGCACTCGAGTTTTGTGGTCCACTGGCAAGTTCGCTTGTGGCTCCGTTGGTGGAACAGAATTGACGCCTTACAAATGATCGTTCATAAAAGAATCTGGCAATTATTTTGGAGGCAAATCGACCTGAATCATTATGAGAACCCTAAAAGGACGGGAGAGAAGGAAAGGGATGGAAGAAAGCAACGACAGTAACTAATTAAGATGCTAAATGGCAGAAGGCATATCCTCAAAAAGGTTTGTTGTTCGAAAACCAGCCTGTTGATTTTGGTCGTTCGGTGGGGGGTTGAGGGGGTAGTTGCAGCCTGCGTGTTGGACAGGATGAGTGATGCTGTGGCACCAGTCGGTTTACTGGATTAAAGTTGTTAAATTCAAAGTTTAAAGAAGGAAAAAATTAATCCAGAAAAGTCAAGATTGGGGGGACAAACAAAGTGATGTAGGAAGTATGGGGAGAACTGGATGCAATGCACCCATAATTACAGCAGTTTTATCCCCAAGTAAATTACAACAGGTGCCATGCATTATGCCCTCAAGTGAATACTAGCTGTTCCATTTTTTCAGTGACCAACCTATAGGACATGCCAGTGCATATGCTTGATGTAAAATATGTGATCATGTAAGAAATTTTTGTGATCATGTTTTGATTGAAAAATAGATCTTTATACCTAAAATTTAATGGGGGAATTACTATTTCTTCGAAAAATAAGGGTGCTTTTGTATAGTTTTACATTTTTGAAGAGCGGCTTAGCTTGGTCACTTTAACTTTTTTCTTTTTCTCCTCCCATCTACCCTCCCTTATTTGCAATATTTCTTTAGTTAAATTATAGTGAATTAATAAAAAATATATATAATATAAAAAATATCAAGTTTTTAAAGTTAGAAATTATCCTATTTTCTATAAAATTTTACTATAAATAACAAACTCCCTCATTTACAATCCTTTTGATTTACAATGACATATAAATAAGAAAATTTTACATTTTCTATAAATCTAAAAACTCAATAGACAAAGACAATTTTCCAACATATCACTTCTGTTTTGTATGAAAGTAATTTGCTATCTGGTTAAGATGTAAAATAGTAAAATTGTAAGAATTATTGTAAGTAGTTATCGGTCACTTAAGTTAATAAACTTATTTTGAGTTATGTAAACCTTTTTATATATGTGTGACACTATATCATAGTCGTCGCATCAATCTAAACTTGGTTATAACTTAATTTTAGATTACATATATACTATCTTGTTATACTTTGTCCAGATGATAGTTCAATAGTTTCATTATATGGGACATAATTTATTCAATGAGAAATTATACCTTGATTATTTTATGTCTTTTTATATTTCTTTAATCATTTATGTTAAATGATTATATGTTCCCCCCCCCCCCTTAAGATAAGAAAACAGAAGAACGTGCATAACGGAGTAAATGGACCAGTGAAGGTTATCATGATTATTAAATATCCTAAAACACACTGGTATATCACTGTAGGATTATACAAGTATATGTTACTATCATTCGCAGCTTCTTTACCCAAAAAAAAAAAAAAAAGTCTTAATTTTAATCATTTGTTCATCAATTATTCTAACTGACTTTCCTACTTGCTGCTGAACTCTAGCTTACCATTTATTTATTGATGCTATCTTTTTTTTTTTTTTTTAAAAGATCCTTTATTGGTGCTATCAACTATTTAATTAATAAGTCTCCATCTGTGTTAAGCATAAATTTAATTTGATCTTCGCTCATATCAATTTTTTTATTCTAATAAAATTTATTCTTGGATCCTTAACAATTAGTTTAAACTTTTAATTGCCTCTATTTCTAAATACATCTTCAAAGTTTATTTGAATCAGATGTGTTAAATTCAAATCTTAATAGTCCCCATGTTGAATTATAGCATAAGGTATAGAGACCCATCAGAAGCATCCATGCTTTTAGCTTGTAGAAGATTCACACGAGGAGTATATTAGAAGATAAGACTTATTTCTAAATCTTCGACTATTAGTTTAAATTTTTAGTTAAGATTGTTCTTAAATAACATTAATTAAAAGGAAAAAAACATTTGTCATCTTAAAGTCTTTCGCTTCATGTATGGCTTGACAATTCCCTGTATAGCAAACAAAGTAAGGACAAATAATAATTTTGTATTCTTTAAAAAAAAAATTAATTGTGTATTAGTTTTTTGCCTTTCATGAGAAAAGACTCATATCACTTTCATTTCATTCATATAGGTAAAATTCTGCCATGGAATTCATATAATTACATTAACGAACGTAACGTTTAGAAGATTGAATAGTCAATAACAATGTGGATGGCTGTGGAATATTAAATAGTAGGGTACGCCACAAAGCGACTAACAAACACTTGATGTTTGTAGGAGCCCGAGTGGAACGAATCCAACTTCAAAGAGGCGGTCAAAAGAATCCTGGCTGATTTTGGACAATGACTGGGAGCTTCCCGTGAGAGTACATTATATTTGCTCAGTAAATTATATGTGCTTCAGATCATTTCTGAGGGTGCAGCTTAAACATATCGATATGATGAAGGAGACAACTTCGAGGGTAATTTTAGACTTTTTTTTGGGGGTGATGAATAAATTATTTTAAGATAATTTCCCCATCTTGGTGACTATTTCAGCTTTTAGGATGTAATCATTTTAAACTTAATTGTTGATCACGCCCAATGTTTTGAAAATCAATTCTAATATGTCTATGTCAACACGTCACTTACACACAGTAGCCTGAAAAGTCAGCAATGCTCCAATAGCATTTTCGGTACTATAACTTGCAATACTTCCATCGGGCGCCTCTTATTCTTGTTTAGATTGTATTTTAACTTTTTTTGAAGGACATAAATACTTGCAAGCGACAACTTTTGTAGTTGTTCATGTTATTAGCTTGAATCATACAACATTTTAATGCACTCATCATGGGATTTATCCCATGACTATAGCCCTATTCGGTAAAATTAGCGATTCAACTGGGGGAGAGTAGTTTAGGTAGTGGATGGCTGTTTAGGTAGCGGATAACATTTCTAATTTAGCTGTTAGTATATAGCTGTTTAGATGAGCAGTTGAAATAAATATGTTTGGTAAATTTAGTTGTTGGGTTAGCTGATTAATATAAATTGGCATAAAATGATATCGATAATTTCTAAAGATAAAATTTCCAAAGGATGTTTTTTGGCAAAAACATATGAAACGCTACTTTTGCACGCAAAACGTTAATACTATTAGTTTTTCAGAAACACTGCTTAAAATGCTAAAAGCGACTTGAAATACTAGTCAAGACACTGTATTACTGAACATTAAAAATTACCTGATGAGTGTATTGACTTAGTCAAAACGCCAAACGCTACCCAAAACACTGTTGCCGAACACGCCGTACATATAACTTAGTTTGTTTATTCAGAAAATCTTTACATATAGGGTTTTGGACGTATGGTAATAAACTAATAATCCCATATTAATTTGGTGGTTTTGGATGACTTCTTGATTCGGTGAACATGTCAATCTTTTGCCTATTTATTTCTAATATGCCATAACCATGATAATGATGCATTTGATTTGCAAATTTGATGACTTGTAACTTATTTTCATATGGAGACGATATTTTCCATCAGTTTTTCCAGCACTATCATCCATTCATTATTAATGAGTTGCTATCTCATGGCATCGTGAATTTTGAAGATATTTATTATGTTGGTATTGCGATTGAGTTGAAAATCTAGTGAAGAAATTCCATGAGCAATACTAGGTACAACCTGACGCGACTGCCAATCAAAAGGCACTCCTTTATTCAAACGCCAATTCCAATGAAGAGTTATAGTTACTGAATTTCAAATGTCACATTGAGCGATTATGATATATATTTTTTTCGAATACTTTAAAGTGCTTTAAACTATTTTAGATGTCAAAATATAGATGTACTTTTTCAAACGGTTATTACTTCAAGTTTTTGTTGACATGGTTATGCTATGCATAATTCTAGTAAGTTGAGAAATACCTAGCAGTGAGTTTTACAAAAATACTAGCATCCTACTTTAAAAAACTATTTCGTATAGTTACTGAGCTAGTAGATTTTTTTTTTGGGGGGGTGCTCAAAGAGGGGCTAGGTCCCTTAAATGAATGTTTATTAAAAACGAACAAAGCGTGGCCAAGCCACTCCTACATTATCCATAGATAGGGAAGATATTAACAAGGGAGGGGGATCGGAATACACCTCCAGTTTACAGGTCTGGTTTACCCCTATATGAGCCAATAGGTCAGTAACCTTATTAAATTCTATGCAGCAATGAGCAATTCTAATACTCCAATGTGTGCAATTCAGCAAAGATTGGCACTCCTTGAGAAGGAAGAAGTAGGCTTGATTTTTCTCGGCCTTCTTCCACAACACATTCACCACAACTTGTGAATCCATTTGGATGATGAGTCTGGTGTATCCCCTCAAATTTGCAAGCTATAGTCCATAAAGGAGGCCCATCATTTTAGCCTTGACTCAAGGGTAGATGCTTAGATTAACGGAGAAGCCCAAAACCCAGTTTCCTAGAGGACCACGAAACACCCCTCCCACCCCTGTTCGGCCTGGGTTGTTCTTCAATGCTCTGTCAATAATAAGGTTAATCCACCCATCTAGAGGTGCTTTCCATTTGATGAACGATTCAATTCGAGGATGTACTATCAGCTCCGAATGGTAATGATCCTGTATTTGCAAGGATTTCTTGATTACAGCAACTCTTTTTTTGATAAATGAAGCTGGTTCATGGAGTTTAAACATGGGATCTTCAAAATAGCGAAGGTTTTTCCATTTCCGCAAACCAGAGGGTAGTGGAGAAGAGAGAGACCACCTTCCACTGTCCTTGTTGAAAGACTCAAGATTTGAGTGCACCCAAGCTCTAAAAGGTAAGGAGAAAAAGGACATTTGCTTATGTCTTGGAACGAGTTTAGTCTAGATCAACCTAGCATGTTCACAGTCACTTAGTAAGTGGAGGCCATCTTCCTCCGCAAGCAAACGACCTTGGCATCTACAATCATAGGCCAAGCCTCTGTGTACTCGATTAACATTGGTCATTAGTCGGTCATGAGTAGCCAACCAAAGAAATAATTTAATCCTTCGGGACATGCGAAGGGCCTAGATGCATTTCTAGGCCGGATTTGGAGTTTTGGGGATTTCATCTTTGATTAAAGATAGGGCAGACTTAATAGTGAATGAACCATTTGAAGATGCCTTCCAAACTAATTGATCGCCAACCTCATCACCTGGCCTTAATTCGAACGAGACAATAGCTTTGACTATATCTTGTGGTAAGATATCAACAAATAAGTCCCATTTCCATCCATATAAAGGATCCCACATCTCCTCCACTGTAAAATCTTCAAGGTGCAGAGGGATTATGCTAACTGTATACATGCAAAGGGGTTTTAGGAGTGCCCATGAATGGCACCAGAACAATGTTCTTTTACCATTTCTGACCTCTGTCGGAATGCCTTTTCTAATATAGTCTGCACATTCAATTATTCTTCCCCAAGAATTTGAGGAATCGATGATCCTTGTTGTGAACATGTCAAGGTCACATCTATTGTTACAATATTTAGCTCGAAGCACCCGTGACCAGAGGCTATCTTTTTTCGAAAGGACCCTCAAGCCCTGCTTCGTCATAAAAGCCGCATTGACCTTAAACTGAGACCACCCACTTCTTTACTCTTAGTCACTTGAGTCCACGAGACATTGTGAATTTTAGATGTTCCACATCACCTCCCCAGAGAAATAAATGAGTCTTCCTATCGCACTTATCACACAATGAGCGAGGAAGTCTAGCTGTTTGCATAGCATAGGCTGGGATCATTTAAAGCGTGGATTGCACTAGAGTAGTTCATCATGCCAAGGATAAAGTTCTTGCCTTCCATCCTACCAAACGCTTGTCCAGTCTTTTGGTGATACGACTAAATGTTTGTCTTGTGACTCTTCGATTGATAATGGGCATTCCTAAGTAATTCCCTAGATCCTGGGTAATAGGAATTTCGAGAGCTTCACTTATTGCTTTGGCCATTCTCTGATTTGTATTTTTAGAAAAGAAGACCTGTGACTTTTGTAGACGGATTTTTCACCTTGAGGCCAAACAAAAGCAGTTCAGACACCCTTTCATGGTTGCTTGTTCAACTGTGGCCTCACTAAATAGTAAAATATCATCAGTAAAAAACAAACTTGAAATTGGGGATCCTCCATTGTTGGCAAATATTGGCTTCTAACACCATTGCTAATCGCCTCCTGAATGATGTGGTTAAGTCTATCAACACATAGCACAAACAAATAGGGAGAAAGGGGATCTCCTTAACAAGCCCCCCTGGTTGGTTTGAACGATTCTGTTTTCTCCCCATGCCATAGAATATTGAACGATGTGAGGGTAACATAGTTCATAATTACCTCCACAAGCAATTGAGGGAGTCTCGCTTCCATTAGGGTCTCATGAATGAAAGGCCATTTGAGTCTGTCATATGCCTTTTCAAGGTCGAGCTTGATTGCCATGTACCCAACCTTGCCTTTCTTTCTTCTCATGGCGTGGATCATTTCTTGTGCAATAGTGATATTGTTAGAGATTTGCCAACCTAGGACTAAACTACTTTGCATGGGAGATATAAGCTTACCTACGATCAGTTTGAATCGATTCATAATTGTTTTTCTCACAACTTTATAGCCAACATTACAAAGCCCAATCGGCCTCAATTGTGTGATAGACTAAGGGTTTTCCACCTTTAGAATCAGGGTGATGAAGGTGTTATTGAAGCCTTCTGAGAATTCCTTACCTGTCAAAATATTCAATGCAAACTGAATTAGTTGATTTCCTACCAACTCCCAGTGTCTTTGAAAAAAGAGTACCTAGAAACCGTCAGGGCCCGGTGCTTTGAAGGGGTCCATGTCAAACAAAGCTTGTCTTACTTCACTTCCCATGAAAGGCCTACCCAGATTTAGTGTATCTTCGATATCTAGAGTAGGGAAGTAGTTAGGAAGCAAGCTATGAGATGTGTAAGGCCCACTCTCATCTCTGTATAGTTCTAAGAAATATTGGTGGACCATAGCTTTCATACTATGATTCTCCCAATGCCAATTTCCCGCCACATCTTGGAGGGCTTTAATTCGGTTGACTTTTCACCTAATGACAGTGCTAAGGTGAAAGAATCTGTTGTTTCGATCTCCATCCCGTATGGCTTCAGTTTTTGACTTTTGGAACCAGAACATGTCAATTTGGTCAAGTACCTAATCAAGATCTCTTTTCAGGCGAGCCTTGAGCTTGAAAAGAAAGCGGTTGGACTTGACAACTAGGCTTTTCTGGACCCCTTCTAGTCTCACCCAAATTTCCTTTTTTCTTTGGAAAAGATTACCGAAGACCTCTTTGTTCCATTTGTCAAAGGCAACCCCCATTTGACTAAGCAAGGGGTATATAGGTACGCTCGTTTTCCAGTTATCCTTTAAACATTTAGCAAATTTTTCATGTGAGAGCCATGCCGCTTGAAACCGGAAAGGCCTTTGGAGGTGATGGACAGTGGTAAAACCATGAGGGACAATCAGCAAAGGGCAATGATCTGATTGATTCTGGAGTAAGTGTTTGACCACGGCTTCTTGAAATTGTAACCGCCATTCTTCATTACATAGTGCCCGATCCAATATAGCATATTTTGGAGTCTCTGGATTCCTCCCTCTATTCCAAGTAAATTGTGAGCCAGAGAACCCAAGATCAATAAATCCATTGTTTTTGATCCAGTGATTAAAGTTGTCACGCCTTCGAGATAGATCATCATTGCAGTTTTTCCTCTCTGTCATGGATCTCATTTCATTGAAGTCCCCCGCAAGCATCCAAGGTTGATTATGCTGGATAGCAAAGTTGCTTAACCTGCCCAAGGTTCTCATCATTGGGCTTCTTGAGGACTAGCATAGACAACAAAGAAGCACCATTTATTTTGGGAACCTTCGCGCACCTCCCTGGTCACAAATTGATCGCGTGAATTGAGTATACTAACAGTGACATACTCAGGTTTCCAAAGCACCCAAATGCCCCCACTCATGCCTTGAGCTAGTAGATGATTGTAGTGACTTGAGAAACATTTATAGTAAGTAACATTACTAACAAAGAATTTTACAATAGTAAAAACTTATCGTATTTGTCACCATATGACAACCACCATAAATAAAAAGATCTCAACTATTCGTATATCTTCATTAAATCCTAACCATTGATTAATATTCAATTGAATTAAATTATATGTACAAATTTCAAAATAGTCAATCAAATAGAAAATTGTTTGATGTTTCTCAGTATTATTCGCCAATCTCCCTTTAGCAAAAAATTGAAAATTTTAAAGAAATCTCCTAGCCTCCCCCCCCCAAATATCTTGCATGGTACTCCATCTTTGCTGACAAAAGGTCCCCGCCCGCCACTGTTTTCCGTGAATGTCTTCCCCCACTTGATTGATTCTGATAATAAGAAGACCCTCCAGCATTCTACTTTTCCAGCCCAGGCCTGCTAAATTCCATGTCTATCGTCAAGATACAGCCGCTTGCATTTCTTTCTCGCCCGGAAGCGCCTTCATATCCATTGATTCTGATAATAAGCAAACCTGTGGGTCTGGGATTTTCGGTAATGAGTCATCCGGCGACTTGCTGTGGGCGAGTGCATACTTACCAGTGAGCACAATGACAGGCCCGATTTGTCAGTGTATAAATCGCCGCCGGTGATGTCGGATTTTGCTGGAAATATATACAAAATGACGACGAAAGGTACAGATAGTGTAGACAGAGAGTGTTGCGATACGATATATAATTGTAAGTTATAAGAAAATGTAAGAAACGGTAAGAAGCTGTAAGGTGCTGTAAGGGGCTGCAAGGAGTTATAAGAAGATGTAAGAAGCTGTAAGAAGCTGTAAGAAGAAGTAAGAAGATGACAAAAGCTGTGAGGCCCTATTCTATTTCGTGTTTTTTAGGATTTAGGTAAGAGCTTATATCTCTTCACAGCTTCTTACATCTTCTTACATCTCCTTACATCTCCTTACATCTTCATATATCTCCCTATATCTTCATACATCTTCTTACATCTCATAGATTTTCTATAACATTCATTGATTTTAGTTACAGGAATATGTATATTTTTTTAATGATACTACCAATATACAAAATTTATAAATATCTTATGAACACAACATTTACATAAACATAAAAATATAATATAACGACGTAAATTATATTTGAGTTTCGACATGAAATATATATTATTATAGATGACCATACATTTATTTATATTTAAAATTATTTACTTAAAATAGGAATTTATTTGAAGAGTTGTATTCAATTTTGTCAAAAAAGTTTTTTTTTTGTTATACTTAATTTGCTTATTCGATCAAACTAATGTTCATATAAAAACTCTTGGATAAAATTTTATTCACCAAATTTATGGGGATTAATATATTTTATTGTTATATAATTAACTTAATTAATTATTTATTTTCAATCAGTATCTTATTTTAATATTATTATTTTTCATCCAAAACGTTCATTGTAAAACAAATTATACTATACAATTCTTCAACGATTCAACAACTCTTTATATCTATCCTTACAGCTTCTTACAGCTTCTTATATCTTCTTACAACTCCTTACATCTCCTTACAACTCCTTACATCTTTTTACAGCTCTTTACATCTCCTTATAGCTCCTTACAGCTCCTTATATCTCCTTACATCTATCTATCTATCTATCTAAAACGCGAAATAGAACAGGCCCTTCTGTAAGGATAAATGTAAGGAATTGCTGAATTATTGAAGAATTGTATAGTATAATTTGTAAACATATATGCAAATTATTGGTGTTTAATGTATGATTTGTGAAATAACGTGCGATATATTATTCATATTTACGAAACAAATTTGATAACATCTATAAAAAAAATTATTTCTTAATATTATTGAAACAAAATTTGTTTCTTTTTACAATGAACATTTTGGGTGAGAAATAATAATATTAAAATAATATACTTATTGAAAATAAACCTTTAACCAAGTAAATTAAACAATAATAAAATATATTAAACCCCCACAAATTTTTTTCAATTAAAATTTCCTACACTTGAGGTGCTTTCTTATATTTACATTAGTTTGATCTTCTAATAAGAAAAGTATAGGAAATGAAAAAAAAATTCTCACAAAATTGAGTACAACTCTTAAAATGAAATCCTATTTTAAGTAAACAATTTTAAATGAGACAGGAGCAGCAGCCCGAGATAATTGTTTCTTGTTATACTCTTCATAATTTTATTATTCTGCATAACAATCGTATATCAATCTGTTAGAATGTATAAGGTTTTGATGATAACAAATTCAAGTGTTGTAGTAGTTGTTGTTGTTCCAAACAGGCTTTACCAACAGGGTCTTACTGCTGTTCTTCAATATATTAAAACTGCTTGACTAATGGTTTATCAAGAACAGGTACTCAAGTCAGCGATGTAAGAACAACCATGAGAAACAGGCTCTGTAAGGTATTTTGAAGCATATCCTATGAAGTGTTTGAAACATAAGTGCAGCTGTGATAAACAGGTTCTGAGAAGTGTTTGCAGCAAAGTCGTTCTACAAGATGACTAGTGGTTACAACAAGATGTCTTGATCTGATTTGGTTTTATATTTTTAGACTCTTGTTAATATGCCAATTAGAAAGTTTTAATTTACCACTCACTGGAAACGGTTTTGCTTTTCGGAAAATATTTCGGATCACCCTTCAGAACAACCCTGGAAACAAGGCGATCAGGGTGTTTCCAGAATAAGCTGCGAAAAATTGCTTTGCACGATTTTTATCTTTTGGATTTTGAGCAGCTTCTTCAAAGATTTGCAAGAAAGATTTTTCTATGGAGTATCTTATTCTTTACCCTAAAAAACGGTTATCAAAAATCTTAAGAGATTTGCAAAATCTTTTTGAATAAAAAGAATATCCAATTTTTGGCAAGTGGATAAGGTTGTTGAGAAAAACATGGGATAGCTGCTGCTGAAGAGCACCGCCTTATACACGGTTTAGGAAGTATTTTCAGCTCATGTCACCATACCCCTTGTAGCTAAAGGATTCTGTTTTCTCTAGGATTTTAGTTTCCAAAAATTTCAGAAATAGTTTTTCCATCCCTTGTAGGTAAAGGATTCTATATTTTTCAGATTTTTTTAGTTTCCAAAAATTTGATGAATTATTTTCCAAGCACTATAAAAGGCGGCTTCTTACAACCTTGGAGACATCAGTTTTCAAAGAGAAAAAATCTGAGTTCATGAGCTAAAACGTTTGAAAAGAAAACCGAGCCTTGTGAGTGAATTAATTAAGCTTTCAAAGTTGGCATACTAGGACTTCATTGTACCCTATATTAGCTTAGTTAAAGAAGTATTGTAATAGGGTGTTTTTCCTTTATATTCTTCTTTCACAAGAGTGAGAAGAGTGTGTGTCCAAATCAAGGGGATTTTGGACGTGGGGTAACTCGTCTTAGGGAAGACAAGTTACGTGTGTTACAAGTTGTAACAAGGTGTGTTACTATTGTAACATGTTTAGCCCGTTTAGTGAAGTGTTTAAATCCTACACGAGGTAGGTCGTGGTTTTTAATCTCAGTTGGGCTAGAGGTGTTTTCCACGTAAAAATCCTGTGTCCATTATTTCCGCATTAAATTTTGTTGGATTTTCGCTTCTGCTTATCTCAGGAACAACCTGTGCGAACAGGGTCTCAGACTGTTTGCCAGCAACTTGCGAAAATCGGACACCACAATTCACCCCCCTCTTGTGGTTGTGTACTCTCTAAATCAACAAGTGGTATCAGAGCAGGTTCTCCTTTGAAAAGCTAACACCTTTGAGAGATCCTTGAAGATGAGTACTCCACAAGGCATGCTTGAAGGTCAATCCATAACTCGTCCACCATACTTTAATGGCCAACACTATAGTTGGTGGAAGAATAGGATGGAAAACTACATCCAAGCCGAGGACTATGAGTTGTGGATGCTCATCAAGCATAGACCACTCATCCCTAAGAAAACAACTGAAGATGGAAAGTCAATCCCCAAGGAGCCTAAGGAGTTCAATGCTGAAGATTACAAGATGATGGAGAAGAATGCCAAGGCCAAGAAACTCCTATATTTTGGCCTAGGTCCTGATGAATATACTCGCATATCTGAATGTGAGTCGGCCAAAGAAATCTGGGATGCTTTGCAAGTAGCTCACGAAGGGACCAATCAAGTAAAGCAATCCCGGATTGAATTGCTTATGAGAAAGTATGAGCTGTTCGAGATGGGTGATCGGGAAAGTGTGATGGACATGTACACTCGCTTCACTCACATAACGAATGAGTTGAAATCCTTGGGAAAATCCTTCACCACCGAAGAATTGGTAAGGAAGATCCTAAGAATTTTACCTCATTCTTGGGAAGCGAAAGTAACGGCCATCCAAGAAGCTAAGGACATGAACAAGATCACCCTAGATGAGCTGATTGGAAACCTCCAAACATATGAACTTAGGAAATATTCTCAACAGAAAGATGAGACAAAGAGAGAACGAGGTCTTGCACTAAAGGCCTTAGAAGATGATTCTGATTCTGAGGAGGAGGAGATTGCCATGATGACTCAAAAATTTAAGAAGTTCTTCAAGAAAGTCAAAGAAAACATCAAACGGAAGGACTTCGGCAAAGCCAGGAACACCCATCGGGAACAGTTCACTGGGTGTTTCAAGTGTGGTAAGCTGGACCACATTGTGAGAAACTGCCCACTGCACAAGGAAGAACAAGAACCCGAACACCCCAGAAAACAGGGGAGGAAACAGGGTGTAAGCAGCTCAGCGAAGAGGTTCTCAAAAGCTATGCTCGCGGCCTGGGGAGATTCAAGTGAGGATGAGGAAGGTTCTGAAGCTGGGGAAGCTGATGTAGTACTCATGGCAAGGAGTGACACTGATTCAGATGATGGGTCAATAGATAGTCTGACTCAACTCAAGAACAAGGTACGTGGTCTAAATAAATCAACTCTTGAGAAATTAGTGTACAATATAATGGATATATGTGCTGAATTAAAAGGGGATGTTCGAGATTTAGAACTTGAAAATGAAACCCTTAAATTAGAAAAGCTTCAAGTTGACAAAGAGACTCTTGCCTTGCATGAAAACATCAATGTGCTTAAAGAAACTCTACTCATGAAAGAAGAGACTTGTTCCACTAAACTGACTGAGCTAGAAAAAGAATCTCTTGACTTAAAAGGTAAGGTCGAGTCTTTGCTGGAAGAAAACAGAAACTTGCTTGGAAAAAATAAAACACTTAGAATCGGACCTTGCCACAAACAAGCTCTGGAACAGGTCCTCAAGGGCGTTGGAATGGTTAAACACTCATCATAGTCAAAATAGAAGAGGACTAGGTTTTGTGCCTAAGATGACCTACCCAGTGAATAACAAATATGTGGGATTACCTGAAAATATTGTTTGTTTTCATTGTGGTAAAACGGGGCATTATCGATATGCTTGTCCTATAAGAAAGTATGCCATTAAAAAGAACTCAGTGCATGTAAAACAAATGTGGGTTAAGAAAGATGAGATTTACACGTCTAAAGGAATGGGACCCAAGTGGATCTGGGTTCCCAAAACTAACCCTTGATTTGTTTTGCAGGCTGAAGTGAGAGAGAACAACCCAGCAAATAACCCAGCAAACAGTGCAGGAAACAGTCTAGGGAACAGGCAGCTGTGGTATATTGACAGTGGGTGTTCGAGGCATATGACTGGTGAAAAATCCAATTTTCTCTCACTTACAGCATCAGAAGGAGGGAGTGTGGCATTTGGAAACGGCAAATCTGGGACAATTGTCGGTATAGGTAAGATAGGTGAGTCACTCTCCCATTCAATTGACAATGTTTATTTTGTGGATGGTTTAAAACACAACTTGCTAAGTGTGTCCCAACTGTGTGACAAAGACAACCTAGTAGTGTTCTCTCCAACACGTTGCTTGGTTGTAAACATGAACACAGGAGATGTTGTGTTGAGGGGGAAGCGACACAAAAATGTTTATAAAGTGTGTATTTCTACTCTTCCCCAAAATAATTTGACTTGTTTGAGTGCCTTAAAAGATGATGTTATGCTTTGGCACAAAAGACTAGGTCATGCAAGCCACTCTCTTTTGAACAAACTTGTAACCAAAGATTTAGTAGTTGGCTTACCTTCCATCAAATTCAATGATGACAAGGTATGTGATGCATGTGCCAAAGGCAAACAAGTCAAAAATTCATTTAAGTCTAAAAAGTGTATAAGCACTACTCGACCCCTTGAATTAATACATATGGATCTATGTGGTCCAATGAGGATCATGAGCCGAGGTGGCAAGAGGTATGTGCTTGTGATAGTGGATGACTACTCTCGTTTCACTTGGACTTTGTTTTTGGCTTCTAAAGATGAAACTTTTAAAAAATTTCTTGCTTTCATTAAAAAGACTGAAAAGAGGGTAGGACATTCTTTGGTATGCATAAGGTCTGACCATGGTACAGAATTTGAAAATTCGAGCTTTATTGACTATTGTAATGAGCATGGTGTTGATCACAATTTTTCAGCTCCAAGAACACCCCAACAGAACGGGGTGGTAGAGCGCAAAAATCGTACTCTAGAGGACATGACTAGAACAATGCTTGTTGCTAGTGGTCTTCCTAGAAATTTTTGGGCTGAAACTTTAAACACATCATGTTACATTATAAATAGATGCATGATTAGACCTGTTCTTAACAAAACTCCTTATGAGATCCTCAAAGGAAGAAAACCAAATATTTTGCATTTGAGAGTTTTTAGGTGTAAATGTTTTGTGCATAATAATGGAAAGGATGCCTTAGGGAAATTTGATCCAAGGAGTGACGAGGCAATATTCCTCGGTTACTCCTCACATAGTAAGGCATACAAAGTGTTTAATAAGAGAACCTTGTGTGTTGAAGAAAGTGTGCATGTGCTTTTTGATGAAACTAACTCTCTAAGTGAGAATGATGCACAGGAGGAAGACCTCGAACTAGGTCTTGTTAAAAAAGACATGCTGCTTCAAGATGAACCAGGTAAGGATCAACCTGAGAGATCAAGGCCTGAAGCTGTTCTTCAGGAAGGTAGGCAGGGTGTGAACCAAACAGGGGGAAACAGGGTGGAACCCTGTTCGGGACAACATCAGCCGAACTCTTCTAAGATAATTTTAGGAACAGGCTCCCAAACAGGCTTAGGAATAGGACCTGAACTTGTTTCGCTAAGTATTCCAGCTAGGATGGAGAGCATATCTGTGAACCCACTTTCACCACAATCATAGAAATACCAAAGTTCACATCCTCTTGATCAAATTTTGTCTGATATTAATGCAGGAGTTCAAACTAGATCTAGGCTTAAAAATTTCTGTGCTTTCTATGCTTTTCTCTCAAAAATTGAGCCTAAGAATATTAATGAAGCTCTTGCAGATTCAGATTGGGTCACAGCCATGCAAGAAGAACTCCATCAGTTCGAAAGAAACAAGGTATGGCACCTTGTGCCACAGCCAGAGGATAGAACAATCATTGGAACCAAGTGGGTGTTCCGTAACAAGCTAGATGAGTGTGGAACAGTCACTAGAAACAAGGCCCGGCTGGTGGTTCAAGGCTACAACCAAGAAGAGGGAATTGATTATGAAGAGACTTTTGCACCTGTTGCAAGGATGGAAGCCATTCGAATCTTGATAGCTTTTGCAGCCCACATGGAGATCAAGTTATATCAAATGGATGTTAAAAGTGCGTTTCTAAATGGGTACCTTAAAGAGGAAGTGTATGTCAAACAACCCCCTGGTTTTGAAAGTAATGAATTTCCTAACTATGTTTTCAAACTTGACAAAGCACTTTATGGTTTAAAACAAGCCCCTAGAGCTTGGTATGAGCGGTTGTCAAGCTTTTTATTAGAAAATGGTTTTATAAGAGGCAAGGTAGACAATACCTTGTTTCTAAAATCTAAGGGGGAACATTTGTTGATTGTCCAAGTATATGTCGATGACATCATATTTGGTGCAACTCATCATGATTTGTGCAATGAATTTTCAAAAATGATGAGGAGTGAGTTTGAAATGAGCATGATGGGTGAGCTTAATTTCTTTCTAGGCTTGCAAATCAAGCAAACCTCAAACGGCACCATGATCCATCAACAAAAGTATATCAGAGAGTTACTTAAGCGTTTTAAGATGGAGTCGGCCAAGCCCATTGATACTCCCATCTCTCCCTCAACCAGGTTAGTAATGGATGATGGTAGTCCCTCAGTTGAGGAGAAATCCTATAGGGGCATGATAGGGTCACTCCTATACCTGACGGCTAGTAGACCTGACATTGTTTTCAGTGTTGGTCTATGTGCACGTTTTCAGTCTAACCCTAAAGAAACTCATCTTAAGGCTGTAAAAAGGATTTTAAGATACTTAAAACATACACCTGATCTAGCTTATGGTATCCTAGAGGGTGCAACTTCGATCTTGTTGGGTATGCTGATGCTGATTATGCAGGTTTCTTGGTTGATAGAAAAAGCACCTCAGGTATGGCTCACTTTCTTGGACCTTGTTTGGTATCTTGGGCAATCAAGAAACAACTCTCTGTTGCCTTGTCCACAGCAGAAGCTGAGTATGTGGCAGCTGCATCTTGTTGTGCTCAATTATTATGGATAAGACAACAACTCAAGGACTTTTGTGTTGACATAGGATGCATTCCTATTTATTGTGACAATACAAGTGCAATTAACATTGCCAAAAATCCATGTCAACACAAAAGAACAAAACATATTGACATTCGTCATCATTTTCTAAGGGACAATGTTGAAAAAGGAGTAATCTCAATGAATTTTTGTGCCACTGAAAATCAAATTGCTGATATATTCACAAAGGCATTGAGTAGAGAACAATTTGAAAGGAATAGACTCGAACTAGGCTTAATTAGAACAACCTGACCAACCTGTTCTCTCTCCCTGTTTGCAAAATTTAAAAGTGACGGGTACAACATGTTAAATTTTTGTTTGCAATCAACTTGTGTGCTATGTTTAGCATATGTGAGGTTTGCAACTTGCTGACACTCGTTGAGGTCTAATGAGATTGCCCTTATTGTCCAATGTTACTGAGCAAGTAACCTCAAGAACAAGCATCAGAAACAGGTACGCCTCTTGTTTGTCAAATGTGTGCAACAAATTGAAAACTGCTAATCTCTTCCCGAGGCGTGCGCAATAAATGCTAAATTCCGTTGCAAAAACGGGCAAAATCTTTTAAAGATTTCGCACGTCTCTCTCTCCCTTTAAAGCTCTTGCTCAATCTCTCACCTCCACCGAAACTCTCTTGCTTTGAAACTCTGTTCAAGAAACCCTAATCTCTCTCCTTCCTCTGAAAAATGGCGTTCCCCATTAGCTTCGAGAGCTCCTCGACCTTGACCCAGGGCAACCAGACACAGGGCACAGTCTTGCAAACAGCCACAGCCCTGTTTGCACCTACACAATTTCTGACGGCCCTCATGGAAGGTAAAAATACTGAACCTCCTCGACCCATTGCCTATAAACCTTTTGGGTTTTTGAAAAGTATCGACCTTAGAACAGTGAATTTGAAATTGGAAGACATCCCGTACAAATTTGGGTGGGAATTGATTTTGTTTGGTGAAACAGGCGCATGTCAACCCCAAGAACTTGTTGGGGCATCTGAAAGAGAAATTGGGGCTTTAGATGAACTCTTTCTGTTGGACCATGGGTTAGATGACATCAATTCATTTGGGCTGTTTCCTGAGCAGGAAACAGGGTCAGAAACAGGGCCTGAAGTTTTTAGGGATGACCTAGGGGAGGATTTGTCAAAAGAAGAAGGGGGAAGTAGTGGTCAAATGGAGGAGTCTCCTGTTAAGCCTGCATAAGCCACACCGGTAACACAAACCGGTGAGAAACGCAAAAGGTACAAAATTGTGGCTAGGCGTGCTAGAGTACCAAGAACACGACCACCATCAAGACCTAAAAGCGGCCAGACTGAAGCGACCTCAAAAAGTGAACCCCTTGTCAAACCAAAACCACAAATCCCCTCTTCGGCCAAACCCACAAACAGACCCACAAGAAAATCAGCCCGAATAACTTTTCACTCCACTCCTCGTCCTGCCAAACAGTCAGCCCCTATTGTTGAGGAGATTGATTCCTCCTCTGAGCTTTCATCAGATAGCGACACTGAGAACACTGTCTTCAAACAGGGCACGCCCGTGTTCTCAGAGTCCTCAGAGGATAAGCCTCTTCCTATACCAAAACCATCACCCCTCAAAACTCCCAAGAGAAAAGCCTCCCTCAAACATGCCTCCACCCAAGACCCTCCTACTGAGCCCCAACCTAAACGAGCCAAGAAATCTACCCTGTCTGCAATCTCAGCCGAACTGACCCAATTGATTCAGAGACGAGTTGTCAGGGGCAAACTTATAAAGGTCAAATATTTTGAGGAACAGGGACTGGGGGTGTTTCTGCACAAGCTGCATGCACAGGGGTGATATGAGTTGTTTACAAACGCCCAGCTGGGGTGTTCTGTACATGAGTTGGCAGAGTTCTATGCCAACTGCATTGTCACCGAAGGAGTGGTGACAAGTATTATTAGTGGGAAGCAGCTTCGCTTTGATGCGAAGATATTAGGGGACATTCTAGGAATTCCCTCCACAGGCTTTGATATATATGTGAGGGAAGACAAGACTATTCTAGGGACAGCCAGGCTGCTGGAACTCGCCCAGAAATTTAGCCAGCAACCAAGCCTGCAAACACCCAAGTCTGTGAAGAAAGGGGACATGACATCGCTCCATCAATTGCTATTTTGGTTTATCATCAAGAATGTCATCCCCAGAGGCCAGGGTCGCAATCTTGCTGATGCCATGGATCAGTGTTTGATGGATCTGATGGACACGGAAGTGCAAATTAACCTTCCTGCCATCATGATTCGACATATTGCAAGAATTGCAAACACCTCTAGGGAACATGACCTGGGATATGGCTTCTTTCTGACTAGTGTGTTTGAGCACTTTGGGGTAACACTGCAGAAGAAGGTGGGCGCTCAGTTCATTGATGAGATCGGGAGTAACACCCTTATGGGGTGTGGGTATGCTTTGATTGAGGGGTCTGCCTCCGAACAAGGGATCAGAACACCCCGTCCTCCTATTCCTGGCAGTTCCTCAACCAAGCTTGAGGCTGCTTTGGAAGAAAACTCTCGACTCAGTGCTGAGCTTACTGCGGTAAAGGCTGCCCTAGACGAGGAATAGGCTCTCAATGCAAAACGCCATGAAGATATTCTCGCCCTTCTCTCTTCCCTCTCAGCAAAATTTTCCCCTCCTGCTCTCGAATCACCCCCCATCTGTTGTCCTCATAGCCTGTTCTCACTTCTCACTTCTCTTGCTAGTTTATACCTTCTGTTGCACTCGTTTGGTGAATGACAGGTTATCTTGTTTTTTGATTGGCTTTGCCTTGCTTGCTTTCTGTTGTGAATTGCTTGTGTGTGACTAGGATGACCAATCTCATTACCGTACCAACACACTTGAGTGTATCGCCTGTTGCCTTTCCTCCATTACCCAAGTGGTGGTGATAGTAAACACCCTCTGTTTGACTGTTCGCCCCTACTTTTTAATGATGCCAGAAGGGGGAAGATAGGATGACCAATATTGTCTTAGTTTTGCCATAGACGAGTTAAATTTCTTACACTCTTTCGATACTGACTGCTTCATGTGAATTATTGGTCCTATAAATAATTGGCACTAATCACTTCAATTGTCCTTGAAAGTCAATATGGTCACTTGGTTTGTCATCATCAAAAAGGGGAAATTTGTTAGAATGTATAAGGTTTTGATGATAACAAATCCAAGTGTTGTTGTTGTTGTTGTTGTTTTAAACAGGCTTCACCAACAAGGTCTTACTGCTGTTCTTCAATATATTAAAACCGCTTAGCTAATGGTTTATCAAGAACAGGTACTCAAGTCAGCGATGTAAGAACAACCATGAGGAACAGGCTCTGTAAGGTATTTTGAAGCATATCCTGTGAAGTGTTTGAAACATAAGTGCAGCTGTGACAAACAGGTTCTGAGAAGTGTTTGCAGCAAAGTCGTTCTACAAGATGACTAGTGGTTACAACAAGATGTCTTGATCTAATTTGGTTTTATATTTTTAGACTCTTGTTAATATGCCAATTAGAAAGTTTTAATTTACCACTCACTGGAAACGGTTTTGCTTTTCGGAAAATATTTCGGATCACCCTTCAGAACAACCCTGGAAACAGGGCGATCAGGGTGTTTTCCGAATAAGCTGCGAAAAACTGCTTTGCACGATTTTTATCTTTTGGATTTTGAGCAGCTTCTTCAAAGATTTGCAAGAAAGATTTTTCTATGGAGTATCTTATTCCTTACCCTAAAAACGGTTATCAAAAATCTTAAGAGATTTGCAAAATCTTTTTGAATAAAAAGAATATCTAATTTTTGGCAAGTGGATAAGGTTATTGAGAAAAATATGGGCTAGCTGCTGCTGAAGAGCACCGCCTTATACACAGTTTAGGAAGTATTTTCAGCTCATGTCACCTTACCCCTTGTAGCTAAAGGATTCTATTTTCTCTAGGATTTTAGTTTCCAAAAATTTCAGAAATAGTTTTTCCATCCCTTGTGGGTAAAGGATTCTATATTCTTCAGATTTTTTAGTTTCCAAAAATTTGATGAATTGTTTTCCAAGCACTATAAAAGGCGGCTTCTTACAACCTTGGAGACATCAGTTTTCAAAGAGAAAAAATCTGAGTTCATAAGCTAAAACGTTTGAAAAGAAAACCGAGCCTTGTGAGTGAATTAATTAAGCTTTCAAAGTTGGCATACTAGGACTTCATTGTACCCTATATTAGCTTAGTTAAAGAAGCATTGTAATAGGGTGTTTTTCCTTTATATTCTTCTTTCACAAGAGTGAGAAGAGTGTGTGTCCAAATCAAGGGGATTTTGGACGTGGGGTAACTCGTCTTAGGGAAGACAAGTTACGTGTGTTACAAGTTGTAACAAGGTGTGTTACTATTGTAACGTGTTTAGCCCGTTTAGTGAAGTGTTTAAATCCTACACGAGGTAGGTCGTGGTTTTTAACCTCAGTTGGGCTAGAGGTGTTTTCCACGTAAAAATCCTGTGTCCATTATTTCCGCATTAAATTTTGTTGGATTTTCGCTTCTGCTTATCTCAGGAACAACCTGTGCGAACAGAGTTTCAGACTATTTGCCAGCAACTTGCGAAAATCAGACACCACAATTCACCCCCCTCTTATGGTTGTGTACTCTCTAAATCAACACAATCTCAGTAAGGGAGCCAAATTTGAAATGACCACCAAATGTTCAACTGTATAATGATAGCAACAACATTACCATGGACAACCTTAGGGATGAAATAGCTATAATATTTTCGCCGCACACAGTTTTGAGAGTTTTTATGTATGATTCAGACTTAAACATGAACGAAAGCTTTGTATTATAATTTTAAAAGCATATTCACCTATTTCATCTATAATAACATGTATTGTTCATGTCGAAAATCAAATATAATTTACGTCGTTAAATTCGGTTTTTATGTTTATATGAATGTTCTATTCATAATATATTCACAAATTCCGTATATTGGTAGTATAATAAAAAAATTCATAATATATTCACAAATGTAATCCATGTGATTTTCCTGGGCAAGTCCTCTAGGCTTACACAGTGAGGACCAATAGAGGGATCATACCCTCTTAAATAACCTAGGGAAATATAATTATCAACATTCCCGTCAAGCATGTTGAACATGTTATCCTTACAGCCCAAATAAGTATCGAAAATCATAGAATTATCCATGGGCACATCGATATAATACTCAGGGGAAGGAGAGGGTTGTAAATACATAGGTAAAACATGGGAATGATCAAGAGGATTAAGGAGAACAATGTTATCAAAACCAAGGCTAGGAGACTCCTCATACATAAATACATCACATGATCCCTCCAAAAGAGTCTTATCTAGATCATGCATCAAAAGAGTCTTATCTAGATCATGCATCTCCTTTAAAGTATCTTCTGACTCAAAACATACATTAGTAACATCAAACCTAGTATTAAACCCAAAAGGCTCACTCGCCTCAAGCTCCGCACACTGAGCTAAATGAAATGATGAATCATGCAAGGCCAAGACAACATCAGTATTGTCCCAGGGTGATGCAAAGTTAGGTTCAGCATAGCATGCATAATAAGGACACAAATTAATATCATAGTCGGAAGAATTACAGAAATCACACCAAAAAGGGGCATAATAACATCTAGAGTAAAATGCACAAGGATCAAGAAATGAATATCTAGAAATACAACTAGCCTTCTGAAATTCAAATGAATCCCAAGTAATCCACTCAAGCAAATAGCATACCTTATCAACATTTTTACCATAAACATCTCAATACTCTAAAAGAATATGAATTTTACTATTCACAAACTCATTAATAATATCCAAAAATTTCCATTTACCTACACAACAACCACATTGTGCAAGAAAGACATTTAAATGCTTAAAAACCTTCGAAATAATTCATGCTCAAACTGGGAGAAATGGAAAATTGCCATTGCTTTTCCTCAAATTTGATTTTTTCAATTTTTAACTTTTTTCATTTAGTCAAACCTATCAGGAAAAACCTAATATTCGATGCTAATTCCCAACAACGCCGCCAAAAGCTTGATACGGCCGTAAGCGCACGGTGGCGTTGAAACACATCAAGGTTGATCCCGCAGAGAATAGGTTGATCTACTGCGATATATTCACTAAAGATATGCTAAGCGAATCTAAGTTCGAGATTGAAACTAAATTATCTATTATCTAGTCTAATGGATAAATATTCAGGGAATTAAGTCAACCAATGAATTACTCGATTCAGGAATTGGTGAAGCACTCTCTCCTTAATTAGGAAATTTTAAGATCGATAATCGACATATCGCAACCTTGTTTAAAGGTGGAGCGAAATACCCAAATCAAATCAATCATTAATTCTCATGGACTCTCGATTAGTTTAGGTTCATTAGGCACACGACTATCATTTTACGTCTCTCAATCGGTAATTCTCTCTTAAGGTATCACACAATCAAGTCAAATTCAATGATTCCAACATCAGATTTCACCTTTCAATACTTCACCTAACATCTAATATAAGCAAGAAGGTGATCAAACTTCTTACAAGCAATTCAAACTCCAAACTTGATGAAATAAACCCAACAATTCAAAAGCGCACCAGACAATCCATTCAAGAACACAGGTAAACGTAAGTTCAACATCAATCCCAAGAATTAAAACTACTAAATAACATGAATTATATAATCTAATCTATCAATCTAGAAAACAATAAATCTAATAGAGAAAAGGGAAGGGAAGAGAAAGAATTGCTCAGCCTGAACGCGTGCTTGAATCCGTCGATTTGCAAACGCGATCCAGACTCCTTGAGAATCTTCCTCTTCTACATGCTCTTAACTCTCTCTAATCTAAATTCTAATCTAAGTAGAATGGAAAGGGATATAGAGATGCGATGTATGTTGAAATGAGGATGAGAGCCCCCTTTTATAACAAAGCTGCTAGGAGCTAAATAGCCATGCAAATAAATGACATTAAAAACTGTTTAAAAGTTGAAAAGTCATGAGAAAACAAACAGCCTCGTGGGAAAGAGGTCCACCACAGACCGTGGCCTTCACCATAGACTCACCGTGGTCAGCTGTGGCTCGACATTTTTGTGTTCTTCTTTCTTTCCACAGGCATGACAACTCAAAGGCATCCGTGGGAGTCAAAATACACTCAAATGAGGGTCAAAACAAGGGTAAAATTGTCTAAAATCCCGCAAATATCTTCAAACAACCATACCCAAGCATAAAATAGTAAAAAGAGTATGAGCTATAACATAAAGCATATAATCTATATAACTATATATAAAATTGAGTGACTTTATACATTTTTACCAAGTGTCATAACCTTATTGGTTAAGTTATTAATTACTATTTAAATTCACTTTGTGTGTTTTAGCATGCATACAATTCTTTTTTATTTTTTGTTATATACTCGACAAGACTTTTCATCTTTTTCTTGATCAACTACTTAGAGATGTAATTAATAAATATTCACTTGCATATTTAGAAATAACACATGTGTAAACCTAATTTTTGGCCTTAACATATTGTTAACCTTAATCCTTGCATCTTAGGAGGAATAGCTCTAGTTTTCTCTAAAAATGGAGGAAAATGACCCTAAAATAATATATACATTAAGCACTTATCATATTATATGCCTAAAACTATACCTTTGCAAGAAACATCGAGAAATGATCTTCCATTCTAAGTGTTCTGTTGAAGAAGTGTGCAATCCCATCATTAATGGTAGGAGTTACACCAATGAGGCCTTTACCATTGTTATCTCCAAGCTTAATCTTTCTACTCAGTGTCATTCCACATCTTACAATCTAAAATGACTATATGATGGAGGTGCATCAAGGTAATAAAAAAAGCTTTGTTCTCCTTTTCATTTGGAAAACATGCCATGATCAATTAATTTCTTTGTGATGTTGTTCCTGTAAGTGTATGTCATTTACTTTTGGGACGTCCTTGTAGTTTGATTGGCATGTTTACATGACAGCTTTAAGAATACTTATACTCTACATGTTGGAAAGGAAAAGACTGCCTTCAAATCCCCTGGGCCCAAACCAAGTCCATAAAATTCTGCCTAGGATAGGAAACAACAAAACTCCTCTTGACTAAAGAACAAATTGAGAGGGTTCTACATAAGGAAAAGGAATTCCTAACCTTATCATGCTTAAGAGAAACAAAAGTAAGGAATAGAAACCCCTTAAAATCTTTATCTACCCCAACATTGCCAAATACAAAGATGCCTTCCCATATGAGCTGCCACGTGGCCTTCCACCTAATCTTGGCATGCCTAGTTCAAAACTCAAGAGACCAAATGATTCTAAAGGCAAACTGATGATTTGATGTTTAGAAGGTATGTGAGAGAAAAAAACAAGTCATTTGTCCATTCTAACTTTGTTTGTCCCAAAAAGAAAAATGAATTATTTCGCATGTATGTGGATAGTAAGGCTATGCATGTGGAATTACTAAAGGCATTTTCTTATTTAATTAAATAAAGAATTCATAAAACAATATGCTTTGAAAATGTCTTTTTAAAAAAAATGACAAATGTTTTGCATGTTCAAAAGCTTCTAACACAACTCAATAATACTAAGTAAGGCCCTATTCTTTTCAGTGGAAAATGATGGGTGTAGAATGGGTGAGTGTGGGAAAGGGGGGGAAGGAGTAGGTGAGAGTTGGTAAGAGTGGTATTTTTTTTTTTTTTTAAAGTGTGAGAAAGGGGGAGAAGGAGTGGGTGAGATTGGGCAGGAGTTGAAAGGAGTTGAATGAAGTTAGGGAGTTGAATGAAGGAGTGTGGGAAAGGGGGGAAGGAGTGGGTGAGAGTGAGAAGGAGTGGTATTTTTGTTTAAGTATGAGAAAGAGTGGGAAGGAGGGAAGGAGTGGGTGGGTGTGGGAAGGAGTGAGTTGGGTTCATTAAACCACGAAAAGAATAGGGCCTAAAGAGTAAATGAATTAAATTAATTATGAAGGGTTTTTTATACTTACTATAATTTTTAAGAGCAAAGCCCAACAAACAAAAATCCTTAGTGAGAGTCCTCTTTTGTGAGGCTTAGGTAGACCTAAATGTAGGCATGTGTACCCCTATAGGCATGAGGTATAGGTAGAGATATTGATTCAAAACACCCTACCCAAAAAGACAATAGATAACATTTTTCGAGTTAAAAATAAATGTTAATATCAAGCATTAATAAATGATAAATAAATAAATAAGTAATATAGAAAAATAGGTGCAATGAGATAATACTAATAATACTCGGAAGAGGGTAGGACTATATTATTACCTAGTTCACAAGTCAAACAACAAGAATGATCACTAGGTGACTAAGAGCTAAAGTGTAAATGACTAGCTGCTTAAGATCTACCAGTCTAATTCTTGACCTTCACATACTCTTATCCTAAGCTATGCCCTCCGCAAGTCACCACTATCTCATATCTTGTCTAATCACCTCCTTCCAATTCTTCTTTGGCCTTCATCTACCCCTCTTACATTCAGAAGGTCAATCCTTTCGCACCTCTGCACACGTGCATTACATCTCATTTCTTGACTTGATCAAATCATATGAGTCTTGTTTCCCTTGTCTTTTCCTTGATGGGTACCACCCATACAACAATAACAATAATAACAACTCTTAGTATGGGTCCTGCTTTCGCGTGGTATGGAGAGATCTAGATATAAGTAGTCTTACCTCTATAAACATGATTGCCTATAGAGAAACTGATTCAAATAGCCTCGCATAAAAAGTTTTAAGGAAATATTTTAGAGGCTGAAAAACATTTGAGAAACAATGGTAACAAGCAGACGACCTAAATTTCCTAAAAAAACATAAATTGTAATGAATAACATGGGACTGGTAAGAGTTATATGCACCTTAAGCAGCAAGCGGTGACATAATATTACTCTGACACTCAACAAAAACATGAATTATATGCGGTTTATTGTTAATGCATAGCTAAGTTGTAACAAGTTTTTCATCCTGTTTAGGAGTAGATGAATGTTGACGCCTTTACATGACACAAACAATAAAAAATAAAATTAAAAGGAAATTGCACAAAAGATGAAGGAAGCAAGACTTTTTAGAGGGGGGGAATTCACATTCCCTCCAGAACGTGATTTTTTAAGGGGAAATTTTCAAGTCTGGGTTCATTAAAAAAATAGCCAGAAGTAATAAAAAAATAGCCAGGAGTCATTAAAAAAAAAGAGAATTAATTATTAGAATAAATGAAGACCTAAAAGGAAGTGAGACTTTCCAGATTCTTCATCAGAAACCTCATGCTATTGCATCTCTCCTTTCTCTCTCCTCTCATTGCCCACCACTGCTCAGCCCCACGCTATGGCATCAATGGACTGAGATCTCCTCTCTCAACCTCTCAACCTTTGCATTTCACGGCTGTCTTCTCATCCTCTCAACCTTCACATTTTGTGGCTATGTTTGGTCATCGGATTCTGTCGTCACAATCTGATTATTACCCAGATAGGTGTGGTTGCTTTTACTCATTTCTTTTTTTCCCCTCTAAATTGCATAGAACTGGTTTCAATTTTCATGTGTATAAATCTAATTATGATTTATTTGGGTGATAGGGGTATTTCGTTGTCCACCTTGAGTTAGGGTTTTTAATCAATGAATTTATTCTGATAAGTTTTAATTTGAATGTCCTGAATATATAATCGAATTTGGTACACAAGTGAGCACTAATCCTTCTTGCCCTCCATGCTATCCTTTTAATCAGCCTGCGATTCTAGCTCTCTGGATTTTGCCTTCTCAGCAGACCTGAAAGAGCAAATCACTTCAAAACAATCTCCTTGATATAGCATGTGCTCAGAAGTAACTTAAAAATTTGTTGGTAAATTAAGTTGACAATTAATGAAAGAATGAAATAGGATGGGAACACCCAATTCAAGACTTCATGAGAGCTAATGAAGACCACCATGGCTAGTGTTGTATATCAAAATTAGGAAAATAGGGGTCTAACTTCTGAATTTTCATGTTTTTGATTGGTGTCCATATATTATTAACATATTATAGGTGCCTTTTTCAAAAAAAAAAAAAAGACATTCTAGATGGGGTATAGCTGTGTAAACTTCAATTTTCATGTGCATATATTTGATTGTGATTTATTTGGGTGATAGGAGTGTTTTGTTGTCCGCCTTGAATTACTGTTTTTAATTAATGAATTTCTTCTGATAATCTTTAATTTGTTGAATATCTGTGACCTATAATCGAATTTGCTACAGTTATTGGAATTAAATTTTTAATTTTGGATATGTCTTTTCTATATCTTACTTTTCTCCTTTTCTTCATCATTTGCTGGACTCTTATGAGTCTAAAACATAGGGTTTTGATTTTTGGGAGTTGCTTAGATCTTAATTCATTCTTAGATGCTAAGCTCAACGTGCTGCTTGCTGTAAGTTCTTAACTTGCATATAAAAGTAAATGCTAAATTGTGTTCCTTGGTTGTTTGTGATGGTACCTTTGAATTCAAATCTAATTTCATACGGACAGTCAATTAGTGATGAGTTATTTGTGAATTGCCAACTCCATGTCATATCAGTGACTATTCTTGTAATGCCAGAACTGAGGAGAACTGAAATATGTGTTATTGAATAAACTATAATGACAATATATCGTGTTTTAAGATCAAAATTGAGAGTTATAGAACAATTTCTACATTGATATGTCAGCTATTGGCCACTCACTTATACTTTTTATATCAAAATGTCAGGTACTAGCCACGGAATCATACCTTTGATGATGGATGTATTTAAAAATTTCAATTTTGTAGCATCACATGTGAAAGGGAATTATATCATGCTTTGTGATTATCATAAGAATTAGAAACTTCTAGTTTAGGATTCATCTTTCTCTATTGTTTGTGTAACTTATAAAACTTTCCATTTTATTGTATTTTTAGAGTGCTTGTCATATAGATTCATTTCTTAGGTGTGTTTCAAGTAATGATCATACGAAGCAATATAAAATTTTTAAGTGAAAGTAACTAGTACATGTTATTTGTTCTCTACTTTCTTCGATTCTAGTAAAACTTTACCTTACTAGAAATTTGAATTTCTTTGCTTTGTTGTATGGCCTAATATGCAATTAGATTCAAGAAATGTTTTTGTTCTGTCAAGGAACTAAGTGTCCTGCTAGCCACTTGCATCCACATTTCTAAGTAGAATGATATTGTTGGCAAAGCCTCATAGTGTCTGGCGCACTTCTGCATTTTGCATAAGCTAGTAGGATAGCCTTCTCTCATATTTGTGATTTCTGGCACTAATAGTTATGATGCTGACATTGTTGGAAGGTTTTATGTGCCTATGATTACAACCAACATTTTTATTTAGTCTATTTCTAAATCTCTTTACTAGGGGGATAGACATTCAGGTAGTGAATATTGTAATCTGTTTCAATTTCTCGTAAAATTCAGAAATATATCTGCACAAAGTATGAGAATTTTAAATTTATTACTTGTGTTTGTCATTTTTAGCTTTTTAAATATTCCATTTCATGAAGTATTTATCTTTTATTCTCACATAATGTTAATAATGAAATATATTCTATATAGGCTAAACCGCATCAATTATATCGTCAATGTAGACATCGCTTGCTAGAGCATGCATAGCTAAATTCAAAAATCAAGTATTTCGGTTGTTTTGAAGGCCTTAACAATTAAATTTCTAAACTTGGCAAACCCATCATGAAAATAGGAAAACTGAAGTTAAAAAGAGGCATACATTAGGTACTGAAAAAGTGCTCAGTAGTATTGTACTCAGCAGTTTGGGTTGCATAATTTCTTAAGTACAAGGGTTAAACTCTGATTTTCATCACTAGAAAATGATATTGATATATTGCTTTCTTGCGTCTTGATTTACTCTGTGTCTGCCAATTTTTTTTTTAGGATATGATATTTTTGCTTCTAGTTATACGTAGTGTTTCATTGACAAATCCATATTTGCAAAATTACAGGGATTGTTTTATTTCATGGACAATTGCAAACAAGGGCATTACTTAGATGATTCAAGTTTGACTTGTGGGCAAGTGCGCTCTTAGAAGCTCCACTACTCTACAAAGGTTTGAATATATAAACTAATTGTTGAGGTTTACATTCTCATTTTTCTTTTTCTCTTGATTATTCTTAATATGTTTGGCTTTTGTTTATTAATTAGTTAATTAATTTATTTTTTTGCTAGCTTTGTTTTTCTCATTATTGATTGGATTAGGTCCCTTACTTTAGGTATTAGGCATAGTTTGACCCCTATGTGCTAGGTGCTTTGACACAATAATTTCTTAACTTGTTTATAATTCTAGAATGCTTGCATTTTCTTTGTAAGTTTCTATCCTTGTTATTTACTTGCTCGTTGTGAAAATAGATCTTTCTTCCATGTATATGATATATATGTGCATTTCCTTATTGCTTTAAACGTGTTAAGTCTATGCATTAATTGTTATGCTATTGTTGTTTGAGGTAATTATCCTTGTTTAGATGAATCAAACAAAAAAATGATATCTTGGACTATTAATTCATTTAGACATTTAATTTGCTTTAAACTTATTATGTGAGTGAACTAAAGACTTTCATGGGTTGTCTAGGTTTGACGTTTGAAAATTTCTTATGACCTAACCATAATGGACGAAACTTGCATTAAAGCGCCACTGATGAGTGAAACTTATAAGGTTGGTGCCTAGTGTTTCATTTCTTTTGCTAAGGTTAAAGCTATGAGAGGGAAGATTGTATGTCCTTCTGTAAAGTGTTGCAATAGAGTATGGCTTAATATCGATCTTGTTCATCGACATATATTGTCTAGAGGCTTTTTACCTGGATATACTAAATGGAACTTTCACGAGGAACAATAGGTAGATTCTCGATATCAGACACCTTATACTGTTTTTCATCCTACCAGTGCCTCCGGATCCTGTATAGGTGAAGAGCATATAAGAGGGCTGATTCATTATACTTTAGGGTATAACTTGTTCAATTCAGATGACCAACGTGGGGTGATAGAAATGGGAGACATACATGAAGATATTGGAGAGAGTGGGATAGAAGAGTTTCACAGTGGCATACTGTCACACTTACGACCTCAACCAAACCTTGACACAAGCCATGAGGATGCTCGATTTAAAAAGTTATTAGAGGAACGGGATAAAGAACTTTATACAGGTTGTAAGTATTCGAACCTGGCCTTTAATTTGCACTTGTATCATCTTAAGTGTTTGGGTGATGTGTCAACTAAGGTGTTCACCATGCTATTAAAATTCTTAAGAGATGCCTTTCCTAGCTTGACATCACTTCCTTCAACAACATATGAAGCTAAGAAGTTAACCAATGAATTGGGTCTTGGTTATAAAAAAAAATACATGCCTGCCCAAATGATTGCATGCTATATTAGGGCGAGAGAGAAAAACAAGAATCATGTCATGTATGCAATGCTTCTAGGTAGAAAACAGAAAATGAGGACATTAATGACATAGAATTGGATGAAACTTCAGTGTTACACAAGCCAAAACTAGCAAAAGTCTTGCGTTATTTCCCATTATTCTCTAGATTGAAAAGAGCTTACATGTCAACAAAAATAGCAAAGGATATGAGATGGTATGATGAGGTCCGAACAAAAGATCAAAAATTAAGACACCCTGCAAATGGTCAAGCTTAGAAGGCATTTGATGATAAATATCTAGGTTTTGCCTCTGACCTTTATAATGTGAGGCTTGGCGTTGCTAGTGCTAGGTTTAATCCTTTCCGTACAATGAGTACAACTAATAGCACATGGTCAGTCTTATTGATCCCATATAATTTGCCTGCGTGGATATGCATGAGGCCATAATATCTCATTCTTTTAATGATTGTTCAAGGGAAAAAAGGTCCTAGAAATGACATATATGTTTAGTTGCAGCCTTTAATACTTGAGTTGAAGTTGATGAGCATGAATCTCCCATCATGATGCATCACTTTCCCAATTACCTCAACCTATACATCCCAAAAAGTTCACTTACCAGCGTACAACTATTCAATCTGAATCATCAGAAGATGAAGTTGATGAGCATGAATCAAAATTGTTGACGGAAGTTGAGATAATTGGTAGTTCTCTAATCTATCTTGTGTTACTTAAATGATAGTTCTTAGAGAATTTTATTTATTGTTTCTAATATGTTATTGTTCATCTTTTTTCTTATTTTAAACTAATGCAGATGATCAAGGGAAAGTGCTCAAAATGCAGAAGATGTCAATGAAAGATGTATATAGGCTCTTAGGTGATGCTGAAAGAATTCTAGTTCACATAGATGATCCATTTCAGCCAATCAAAGCTACTGGAGGCCTTTGCACAAGGTTTATGACTTCACTTATAGAGCAATTTACTCTTATCCCTCCTGATTTAGAAAATTTATTTGAATTAAAGAAGTATTGTGGTGCTAAGCTTATAGCAAAGCTTCGGGTAAGCTATTGATGCCTTTATCTTTGAACTATTTAAAATCAATATTACATGGTGTTTACTTAATTTGTTTTTTTTTTGTATGCATTAATTTGATTTATGAAACATAGCAGTATTACCTACATTATGCTTTATCTTCAACAAATAGGTTAAACCTCTCCAACATGCTGAGTAAAAGGAGACCACAATAATGTTATAGACTGATGTTCTTAATTGTAACAAGCAAAAACACTCACAAATCTCTTTCCGTTCTATTCATTAGTTTACAGTAAAATGTTCATTCTGATGCTCATTGATGTTTCATGTATATAGAAGAAATTTAGTATGCCTTATACCTCGAAGATGGACAAATTTATTTTTGATAAATTTGGTAGGAAGTATCAAAGTGTCAAGAATAGATACAAGAATAAACTTTTAAAGAAAGCCAAAACCAAGCTTAAGATAGCTCGAGCAGAAAGTGGTGTTTACATCAAAGATGAAGAAAAAAACTATAGTCAAGAGTAACTTTTTGAGGCACTTGATTTGGTTGATCAACCATCTAGGTTTGCTGAACATCAATGGGAGAAGTTCAAGTCTAACATAAGATCTGAGAAGGCCAAGGTATTACAAAAATTGCTAAAGTATTTTTAAGTTGGAAGGGCTAAGCCTTTCATTATAGCCAAAAACTCCTTTTTTACAAAAATTGGGAAGTTAGATATTCAGGTTCCTAATTACATGATATGTTCAATTATCATAATTGATTACATAAATTATCAAAGAAAGGACAAAAAGCTCGAGGTACACAAATACGTACCTGCACTACTGGTGCTATAAGTTACGCACGAAAGAAAGATGAATTTGTAAGTTTTTCAGAATTCCAATTTTTAGTTGAATGTTCTAATAAAGGTTTATGATCTAACATGCTTATTTTTTTTGTAGCAACGAAAGAAGAAAAGGAAGCTAACCAAGGTTGAATTCTTTGACATGACTCATCAAACAAAAAGTGGAATGCATGTTCAAGAAGAATCTAAAGAGTTTATGGTAAAGCTAAAAACTATTGTAAATGGTTATAGATTTATGATTGGTATCACAAGGGTAATGGTTTTGTTTTATGCATGGTTTATATTGAACACATGCTGCAGGACAAAGCAAGGGACTTAGTAGCTAAAAAGACTATGGAATTGGGTATATCTGAACTTGTTGATGCTACCGTAGGATCTGAAATTCATAATGCAATTTGGAAAGAGCTTATGGAGGGTGAAACCTCGTGAAGGCCACTTAATTATGTTATTGGAGTCATAAAGTCTCAAATAAAAAAAACTCAATGATGATTTAAGAAGAATGAGGAAAAAAAGCTCAAGTCCTGCGGTAGAAGCTAAAATTAGCTTCCAAGACAATCAAATTAAAAGCATGAAGAATATGATAAAAGACTTACAGTTCCAGATTCATCTTGTTTACATTGCATTTGGTATGTCTGATATAGCATTTGCTTATCCAAACATGGATCCACTTCTTTTAAAAAATTATCATCTACGCCAATCATAGGTAAGATATTGTTTATCACTATTATTGATACATGATTCATATTTGATTGTGTTTTCATCATTTCTAATTAATTTCCCTTGGGATGGACTTTCTTTGCCCCCATATTCTTCTCATTTTTGGTGGCTTATTGTTGCTTGATCTAATTGAGTTGCTTCCCTAACCTTGGGATTGTTATATTCGATTTTAGGCTTGTGGAAAATGTTAGAATTTGTCACAATTTTCATTATGGGGATTTTTTTGGACAAATTAACTCCCATAACCTTGCTTTTGTTTTGTGTAAGTTGACTAGTTGGCCAAATGTCTCTTTCGATATTGATATAGGAAATTAAGGCTGTAGGTTTGACTTGGAGACAACATTTATTTACTGTCAGCATACTTACTGCACGTGTGATTTTCATTATCGGGTTTACCTTATATATATAGGTTTCAAATGCTTTATTATCCAGGTTCAAGAGAGTGAAAAACATTCTTGTTGGTGTTGGGTTTTTACCTTTTGAGATTTTTAGCCGAGAGTCAATACTCTTGTTATTTTCTTACAATAGATGTAAAGTAAAATATGACTTTCGTCCTTGTTTCCAACTTTTTTTCTTCTAAATTTTCGATTTAGACTTTGTTAAATTTAATGAAGCTATATTTGACCTTTTTTGTTTTGCTCCTTTCGCCATTTTAGATAGAATGCTAAAACATTCTATCTGTAGTTGTTTCATATTTTCCAATACCTCCTTTTAAATTTATTTTCTTATTTTAGTTTGGAGTCACCATATCACCTATATATGATTATCCTTTCTATGAAGTAAAGAGCAAATATCCCAATCCTGTATTTTTTTTTTTGGTACAGTACTTTCTATTTGATTCAATTCTCGACCTCAGCTTTGGGTTGGATACTCTTCATTAGATAGATGTTGCTCTAAAACTTTATTGCTTGTCGTATGTAGCATGTCTTTGCTGTTTCAATTGTTTGCCTACTACTTTGATAATTGTTGTCTTCTTTTTCCTTAATCAATTATCTTTTTGATTAAAAGCATATATCAATTATAAGTGAGAGTGATGTGAAGAATTGAAGGATTATAAGGATATTGGCTCCTAAGGATTCTTAAATTATACATACCGGGGTTGTTGTTTGTTAAAAGGCTTCAATCGTTTTGTTATTCTTCCCACTTGGAAGGATTTGACGACAGAATTAAAGCAATCTTATAAATAAAAATAAGTATCTTGCTTTCTCCTATGGAATTATCATACCAGCGTTTTTCATTCTCCGATGAAATTAGTAAAAGAAGTAACTTGCTATTTTATATCAAAGGTGTGATGTTGCATGTTTGCTTCTTTTTTGGCGATCTCTTTTTCTTTCCTATCTCTCTCCCCTTTTTAGGTTAGACAGAAGAAAATTTGTCCGAATTAATATGCTATAATGTTGTGTTTTGACTTTTAATTAGGTAGAAACAATTCCAAAAGCCTAAAACCCTGCTTTGCCCTCATTTTGGTTTATTCTACAATGGTCTCTCCTTTTACTAATATGAGGAGATAAAGCAAGACTGAGTATGACTGGAGATGTTGTCTCTTGCGTAGAAACTGAAAACTTAGAATTATTTTAAGTATCAACGTGAAGTACTTCTTCCAAGTTAGATTATTCAAGAGCAATCTTAGTTACCCACAATATTTCTTGCTAAGTAGTTTTAGTCTGTGCATTTCTTTTAGCCGATCATTCTAGTTTTCTAAATGCACATGCCTCTTTTCTTTTTTTTTTTATTTTTTGCTTTTGGTCCATGATTATCATGTCACTTGGACTTCTCTTCATCAAAGTGTGAGATGCCAAATAGTGACACTAACATGAATTTCATTTTGGATATATGTATTTCTAGGGACAATTGAATTGAGGATAGTTCAAATGTTAATGGGATGAATACTCCATCCTCTTACATGTCAAGTCCATATGATGCGGATGTGGATGTTCGCGGTTGAAGCAAGATCTATTCGAAGTTGGATACAAGTATATTTTTGTGATTTCGTTTTTGGGAGATACCAAATCACGGTTTAGAATATTGGTTTTGACAAACCAATCAAAACCAATGCCTTTTAGATGAATGTATAGACTGTCTTTTTTTGGTTGACTTGTATTTTCGATGATGTCATATATGTCATTGTATATTGGTCTCAAAGGGGTCACATAAATTATGAATGTTAAGTATATATTTTTGGTTGTTGTGGTGTCATCTACACAATTTTGTTTCATTTAGATCAATCTTTAAGTGAATGTGCAATTAGCAAGTAATTGAGTGTGTGTGTGTGTGTGTGTGTGTGTATTGCTACTACTTAAATGTATGAAAGGTAGCATAAATTATATAGTACAAATAAACAAGGGGAGAAAAGTGTGCAGAACTAAAGGTATTCATAATGTGGACGGGATTTGCTGTCAAGTTTTTAAGTGATTTTATAATTAAAAAAAGGTCATTTTGTGACAATCAAAGGCGTGTACAATTTATTTTATGACAAATATGTGTGTCACAAAATGATTCTATGCATCACTTATTTGCATTCATTTTGTGAGGCCTGTGCTTATCAAGAGAAGTTGTGACGTGAAACTGTGTCACAGTGAATTATGTGTCATGCGTTTCTGTGATATTTTTGCACAGCTCATGTGTCAAGATTCCCTGAAAATTGTGTCAAAATCTTTCATATTTGTTGTGGTGTGACCATGAGCAGTCTACAACTTAAAGGACTAGAGGTGAGGGAGCAACAACTTCAAATGCAACGAGAGTACTAATTAACTAATAAGAGGTACGATAACAATAACCATGCTAAGGCCAATCAACTAGCATACAAGAGTGCCACAAACACAGAATAGAATAATAGCCACTACAATACAACAACAATCACCCATTAAACTAATCCTAAAAAAGGGACCAGAGTACACTAGTAATGATCAACAATATAAATCCTGGATCTCCACAAGCCTCTATCATGAGCCATGTCCTTTGTTAGTCTTATAAACTTCAAACCATATTCAATTACCTTATTCTAAGTTTCTCTTTGGCTATTGTCCACCTCTTCTACATTTTGGAAGGTTAATCGTCTCATACCTCCTCACTGGTGCCTCCACACTCTTCCTCTTAACATGACCAAACCATCTTAGTCTAGTCTTGCTTATCTTATCTTCTATGGGTGTAACTCCTACTTTCTCTCTAATTACTTCATTCCTAATTCTATCAAATCTTATATAGCCACACATCCATCGGATCATTGTCATTTCTAGTATCATTAACCTATAGACTTGAGTCTTCTTGATTGGCCAGTAATCTGAACCATATAACAAAACTGGTCTGACTATCATTTCGCAGACTTTCCCTTTCAAGCTCTTATCACACAATACTCCATAAGCATTCTTCCATTTTTGTCATTTCACCTCTAATATGTTGGCTGATGTCTTTATCAATATCTCATGTCCCTTGAATGGTTGAGTCTAATACCTGAACTTCTCGATCCTTGGTGTTACTACACACCAATTGTGACTTCTTCTCACTTCGTCACCACTAAACCCGCATTTTAAGTATTCAGTCTTTGATCTACTTAATCTAAATCCTTTAGACTCTAGGGTATGTCTCCATTGCTCTAACTTGCTGTTAAGTCCATCCCTAGTCTTATCAATAGGAACAATATCATCATCAAATAGTCATCTTGAATGCCTGTTGTGAGCTCATCTATAATAATGATGAAAAGAAACAGGCTTAAAGCTGAACCTTGATAGAGCCAAATGTCAATGGGAAAGTCCTCTATGTCTCCTCCTGAGATCCTAATACTTGTTTCAACTGCCTTTTATATATATCCTTGATAGCTCAAAAATAGCCCACTGACCCCTTTCTTCTCCGAACTCTTCAATAGTACCCCATGCAATACTCTATCATATGCTTCCTCTAGATCCATGAACACCTTATGTAGATCTTTTTTCCTATCCCTATGCAATTCCATGAGTCTTCTTACGAGATGGATTGCTTATATACAATTTCCTTTACTCTTGTTACGAGATGCATACCACTCATACATTTTTGTATAACCGTACATCCACTTAATCGTCCTCGTCTCTATTACCACCACTCTTTGATCATCGGTGATGCATGGCATCAAAGGTTAGACATGGTAGTAGCAAACAATCAAACAAAGAGCTCATGTGAAGTCTTTCTTCACTTAGTTGCTTGCTTGTTTAGTTAGTCGATCTCAAGATTAAGCTTGGTAATCTATAGTTTTGATTGAAGATTTATCTTAACAGCAGCTTAAACCTTGTGATTATTTTGGTTCTAAGGTCATTTAATAAGTTTAAGTCATAGATTAAAGTCGAACCCAGTTTTGTATGCATTGTCAGAATTTATTAAGTTAAAGAGCTTCATTTTGGATCCAACAATATCCATATGAGAACTTAATATGTTTAATTTTTGGATACATAATTTATTTTGGGCTAAATGCATTGTAATAGTGCATATCAAAATATTTTAATGCGTAGTTTTGATTTAATTAAGCTTGATTTGGGAATAGGGTTGATTCACCTACCAAAACCTTATTTAGGGCTATTTTTTGTATTATTTAAGGCCCTAAGGTATCCTTAAATTCAAATAAATCAAGGTAGAAAGCTATTGTTTGAGATGATCCAACTAGCACAAATCAACTAATGCAAGATTGGTCCAATTTTGCCTAGTTTTTGAGATTGAGTTAATTCACCTATCAAAGCCTAACTTGGGACCAATATTTTTACTATAAGTGTTAGTAAAATTCCTAAGGTATCATACCATGCAATAGAATTGAGGCGAAATGAGGTTCTTAAGGGTTGTTCAGCTAGCACAAGTTGATTGTGCAGGATTGGTTCCATTTTACCCTAATTTTGGAAATTGAGTTGATTCCCCTTCCAAAACATAATTTAGCTGATGTTCTTCTTATTTGGGAAAATTTTTTACAGCATAAGGTTTCCACCTATGCAAAAAAAATCAAGTCGAGATGCAATTTTAGATGGAGAACTTGTTTACACAAAATTAGTAACTAATCGGATCAATTAGGCTTTAATCTACCCTTTTTTTTCCGTTGCAATGGTTTTCACTACTCCTGTAGGCTTAGAAGCTTCATTTCTTAGTTTCTTAGGTTCTTGGATGTTCGCTAGCATGCTTATGTGAAGAAAACAACCTTTGGCGAAAGTTAGCCAATAATTAAGGAGAGTTGTTTCTAACTGATTTGTCATTGGCTAGCCATAAAGTAGAATGTAGCAACAACCCTTTTTCCCCCTCCCACATGCAAGTGGATTCCTAACTGTGTTTACTCATGTTCGACCTTGAGTTTAATATAATTGTAGCATGTATTAGCTAAACTCATTAATGTAATTGGCCTAGGTGAATTTTCAGTTTGTAATTTACTTTGTTTAAGCTTGATTAGAGGTTTCCCACTCACAAAGAAACCTCCTACCTTGGTTGGAAAAACTTGGACGAGTTATAAGTCCTCCTTTTCTAGTTTGTATTATAGACACTACTCCATTAATGAAAAGCTTCGCAAGGTTGACGCCAATGTCTCTCTCAAAATCTCACTTGACTAATCAGAATTGACTAGTTAATTTGAGTGGTTCCCTTTAATCTGAACTTGGTGGCCTAACCTTTATGGTTTAGAGGGTGGATGCTTTTCATCTTTGATGGTGGATTGGCCTTTATCCCATTCATATCCAACTTAATTTTTTTTTGTCATTTAAACCCAAAAACACAAGAAGAAAGTTGAATTGAGTACTAGTTCCAAACTAAATTAGATTGCTCTTTTCATTATTAGAAGGAAATTCAAAGTTAGGCTTGGGGTTAGGGATCCACATGTATAAAAATGGTATCAGAGCAAACCTGGTGACTTGTTTATTTGCTTCTCATTTCACTACCCTATAATCTGGTTGCTTGCCCCAAAACACTTTTCCTTAAGCTACAAAGTAAGTTAGCAACCCAAACACATTTTCGGCTAAAAAAACCACAAAGCTCCACAAAAAAGTCTCAAATGAAGTTTACTATCCAATATTATGTTCTTCTTCTTTTCAACCCTTAAACCGAAGCCCCCAATAGTTCTAACAAACTTATCTCTTGATGAAGCAATTGAAATGAGGAGGGAAAGTTGAATTCAAAATCTTCAGCAAGATGTGCATTCCATCTCAAGCAAACTACTTCTGGCAATATAAGAGGATGATCCAGGTGGAGCAAGAAGGAGACATTCGAGGCAGAAAAAGATGACCTTAGAAATAAGAATTTGATCCTTCTGATTTAATAAGAGCTTAAATGTAGATTCATACCTTGATTGGGTGTTTCGCTTGAGAAGTTCCTTCATTTCAAGAAGTATTCTGATTAAAAAGCCTTTAAAGTTACTATTTACAAGCTTTAAAGGTATGCTTCCTTCGAGTATGAGAGTACTAAAAGGCAAAGAGCTAAGGAAGGTAAGTCCAAAATCAAAACTTAGACTAAGCTCAAGAAACTCATGGACAAACAATTCTTACCTAGAACTTACAAGCAAAAGCACCACCTCAAATTGTCTTCCTTGAGCCAAGGTAGCTTAAGGGTTAAATAATAGATCCTTAATTTTGAACAACATCAGATTGGGAGTAAGATTTTGGAGAAAAAAATGAAGTCTAGAATGATTTTAAGTAAGCCTCTAATTTGGGTTAGCTCACCTTAAGCACATTCTATCTCGCACATCGCTAAAAGTTAGGAAGATAAGGGAAATTACATGGTACTCTTTAAGGAGATTCTAAGGAATCTAGAAGTTGAGGAGGAGGAATGGAGAATGAGAAGATCTTCATAGAGTCGGGTGAAGGAGAGCTCCTAAAACTTCCAGAAATCCAAAAGAAAGTTCTTAAAAAGGACGGATTGAATCAAGAGCTTGAGTCCAAAAAATCTACCTAAATTTATGTTTAAGAGAATGAGGCAATGAAGGTGCTACCATTTGTGGAACAAAGTTCACTTGCCTTCCTATTGTCCCCCCTTCAAAGTGTAATCAAATTTGACTTGGTTCATGATAAAGAGGTACTCAAACTTGAATTGTCTTTTAATGATTGCTTATGAGTTTTTAGTAAATGTATGGGAGCTAGAACCTACTATTTGATTATTCAAGGAGACCAACCCCTAAGATATAAAAAAAACTCATACATGATCAAGATGATGAACTACAAGGTGCTTTAGAGTCCTCACAACTTGAGTGTCGCACTAAATTCTCATGGTCATTGTTAGATGACAAGGATTCTCTTTATGAATTGCTTATGGGTGCTGGACTTGGACCTCTAGCATTTGAGGACAAATCCTCTTTGAGAGGGGCAGTTTTAATGCATGGCATCAAGGGTTATATATGGCAATAGTAAACAACCAAGCAAAGAGCTCATGTGATGTCTTTCTTTGCTTACTTGCTCGCTTGTTTGATCAGTCTAGCTCAAGATTAATCTTGGTAGTTCATTACTCTGATTAAATAGTTATTATATTAAGCAGTTCAAACACTGTGATTATTTGGTTCCAAGGTCATTTCCCAAGTTTTGAGTCATTGATTAAAGTCGAGCCCAGCTTTCCATACACTTTACAGGTTTTGCTTATCTCATTTCGTTAAGTTAAAAAGCTCCATTTTTGGTCCAACAATATCCATATGAAATATTAATATGTGTAATTTATGGATATGTAATGTATTTTGGGCTAAATGTAGTGGAAGTGGTTTTCCCAAGTCAAAACATTTTGATGCGTACTTTTGATCCAATTCTGCATAGTTTTGGGAGTTATGTTGATTCACCTATCAAAACCGTATTTAGGGTCAATGTTTTTGGTTAGTGTATTATTTAAAGCCCTAAAATATCCTTCAATGAAAATAAATCAAGGATAAATGCAGCTCTTGAAGATGATCTAACTAGTATAAATCAACTTATGCAAGATTGGTCTAATTTTGCCTGGTTTTGGAGATTGAGCTAATTCACCTATCATAGCGTAATTTACGGCCATTTTGTTTGGGGTTGTTAGTAAACATTCTAATATATAATACCATGTAAGAAAATTGAGGCTAGGCACAATTCGTAAAGGTAACCATTTAGCCAAATTAGTCTATATAGGATTGGCTTCAGTCTGCTCGGCTTTAGAGATTAGGTTGATCCACC
Source organism: Carnegiea gigantea (assembly GCA_029747015.1). Taxonomy (NCBI): domain Eukaryota; kingdom Viridiplantae; phylum Streptophyta; class Magnoliopsida; order Caryophyllales; family Cactaceae; genus Carnegiea; species Carnegiea gigantea. The sequence continues at coordinate 752,214 of JAKOGI010000230.1, forward strand.
TACCAAAACCTTATTTAGAGCCAATATTTTTGTTTTGGGTGTTATTGAATCGCCTAGGTTATCTTGAAATTCAAAGGAATGAATGTTAAATGAGGTTCTTCAAGGTGATTCAGTTAGCACATGTAGACCTATGCATGATTGGTCCTATTTTGACTGACTTTGGAAAATTAAGTCGATTCTCCTATGAAAACCTAATTTAGGGACATTATTCTTATTTAGGGTGTTTTTTTAACATCTTGAGGTTCCACTTATGTAAAAAAGGTAGCTCCATATGCAATTTGAGATGGAGAACTTCTTTGCTTAAGATTAATGATTAATAAGATCAATTAGGCTCTAATCTACTTGTTTTGTCTTTGCAATTGTTTTCCCTACTCTTGGGCATTCATAATCTTGATTTCTTGATTTTTCATGTCCGTGGGCATCCACTAGCATGGCCATGTGAAGAAAACAACCTTGGACACAAGTTAGCTAATACTTAAGGAGAGAGCTTTCTAACTGGTTTCTTATTGGCTAGCCATAAAGTAGAATGCAATAGCAACCCTTTTTCTCTATCCCATGTGTGATTCCTAGCTGTGTTTACTCATGTTCAAGCTTGAGTTTAATATAATTGTAGCATATATCAGCTAGACTCATTGGTATAATTAGCTTAGCTGAATTTTCAATTTGTAATTTGCTTTATGTAAGCTTCATTGGAGGATTCCTAATCATGAAGAAGCCTCCTCCCTTGGTTGGAAAAGCTTGGACGAGTTATAAGTCCTCCTTTTTTGGTTTGTATGATATACATTACTCCATGAATGAAAACTTAGTAGCGGGTGATGCTGACTTCTCTATGAAAATCTCACTTGACTAATACGAAATGGCTAATTAGTATGAGTGGTTTTCTTTAATCTAAACTTGATGGTATGACCTTTATGGTTTAGAGGGAGGATTGCTTTCTAGGTTGGGTGATGGCTTACCCTTTATCCCATTCATACCCAACTTAATTTTTTCCTCATCTAATAAAAAAACACAAAGAGAAAGCTGAATTGAGTACTAGTTCCAAACTACATCAGATTGCTCATTTCATTCTTGAAAGGAACTTAAAAGTTACACTTAGGGTGGGGGATCCCTATGCATTAATTGATCAATTCACTGAACCTGCAACATTACTGGTCTATCAGTTATAAGTTGCAATTTTTGCTTTATCTTTTTAAGGATTTTCTTGTCATATAGCACGCTAAATGTATACCTCCATTTTTGTTACTGCACTCTTATAAGGTTACCAATGTCATTGTCATCTCTCCACTGCCTTATATGGTCAAACCCAAGTATTTAGACTTCTCAACTTTTGGTATTATTGTATCAATAATGGTAATGTCTGGCAATTTCTTTTCTTGTCCTTTACTAAATTTTCATTTTTGATTCTCAATCATTCATCTACTAAGTCTAAAACCTTGGACTACAAAGTAAAGCCTAGTTTTTACTTTATAAGAAGTTTGAATTATGTAAAGTTTGATTGCAATATGAAACCCCCTACTTTAAACTTAGGTAAGGTTAGAGAAAAAGAAAGGATTATTTTAATAAAAGAACATGGAGGATAAATGCAAGAAGTGAAGAAATGGAGGTCAAAAGGGACGTTTGCTTACGCCATTATTTTCCTAAAATTTTATGAGAACTTTTGAAGAGAGATGTTATTGTTGGCATTATCTAGAATAGTTCTGGAGATTGTTGACGTGTGAAAATTGAGGAAAGATATGAGGGCAATGTAGTATTTTTACAAGAGAAAAAATAGGGAGAAGATGTTTCGAACGTAAGTTATAGGCATTTTTTGATTATAGATAATGTGAATGGGTCTAGGGTGTATAGAAGACATTATTGCTAGAGTTTTAATAGGTGCAAGCATGCTATATTTGCCCACTTCATAAGTAAACCCCTTATTAACACATCACTCCTCATGCTCTTACATTTTTCTCTCCATTTGTTCTTTATTGTCCCTTTTTCTCCTTCAAATTCTAGCCAGTCATTGCTACTACTATTTCTGTAGTCCTCGTCCTTTACAGTACAATATCAACCACCTTAATTTGTTCTTCACTTACTTTACTCAAATTTTAGCTTTGAGGGCATATTCTTTAACTCTTTCGATCCCTTGAGTCAAGTGAATACAATAGCAAAATGAAAGTTCATCATGCTTGAGTGATTAGATTGTTTGTGATGATTTAGAGCCCTTTCAAGGAAGATTATGAATGTTGTAAATTTAGATATTTTGATAATCAATTAACATGCATGTTAGTAATTTGGGAGTTTGAATTTTGATTGTGCGGGCTCAATTGTGAAAGTCGTAATTAATATGGACTTTGTATATATTACTCATGTTACAAAATTTTTAAGTGGAAGTAAATCGAAGATGGAAAGTCTTTCAAAGAGCATACTCTTATTGCTTATTTAGATTAAGGAATATGAAGGGCTTGTGCATGAACATTTTTTTTTTTAAAAGAGACTCTGTCTTGATTTGGATATTTTATTTTTGAGGTGTAATAGTGGAAACTTAAATATTTTAAAGGTCAAAGTGAATAGGAAAATATTGCACTTGAGGTCATGCTAAGATTTTGAGGGAAGAACTTGCAATGAGTTCAACGTGAATCTAAGTTCATGCACCTTAAAGTGAGAAAAATACCAAACTAAGACTTTTCTTAATTTAGAAGTGACATTAGATTTCATACAATGGACAAGTCAAAAAGGGTTCTTTGTGAGAAAATGACTTTCTTTTTTTATATGAAAGTTCCAGGGAAAAGAAGTTTTATTAACCTTTTGTAATAAAAAAGTTAAAGAAATGTGCATCTACTTCAAAAAGGTATTTTCATACTTTTCTCCTTTGATATAGTTTGGAAATTAAGTTTTTTAAGGGTCAAAAGACTATAAACTTTCAAAGAAAGAAAGTTCATGAAATGACTTAAAAAGAAAATTGATTTAATTAAAGTTAATGTGTTAGTATGATTTACAAAATATTTAAATGATGCAAAGGAAGGTGGCTCGAGTGTTCCACTTTAAGGAGCAAGCTCCTGAAGCCTTACAATGACAATTTTCTAAAGAAAGAGCTTAAGTGAGGAACGAAAATAGGGTAAAAAGTACATTAATTGGTCATACTTCTATGTTTGATGCATAAGAAAAGCATATGGATTAAAGGTGAGAATGATTTTAAGAAATGTTTGTGCATATAATATTTTATGCATGTGTTTTAATGTAGGATCCAGGTAAAAAGTGATTAATAAAGATAGATGGAGGGCCAAATGGATCTACATCCCCTAAAAATTTATTAAGGGTTCAGGCATGTTCACCTCCAAGGAATAGTTATAAGGAGTTATTGATGAACTCATCATAAAAAGGGATCTCAAATAAGTAAACAAGTAAATGTTTTTTTTTTCCCTTTTTTGAGATATAATGAAGTTTTAAGTCATGCATGCTCTCTGATTTTGAAATATTAATTTACAGTAATAAGATGGACAAATAGTGTGTCATTTGTGCATTTTTCGGAAAGATATTAATTTTTTATTTTAGGTGAGGAAGCTTAAGAATGGTTAACGATGCTACCCCAAAGATGTTATGTTTCATGGTTGACTGTTAGACTTGGCAAAAACTTACCCAACCCAAACCCATCCGAAAATTTTGGATTTTGAACACGATTTCTCAACCCGATGCCGAACACAAAATAAATATCAATTTTTGGGTCAAACCTGAGCCGAACTCGAGTCGGCCCACTCAACCCGAATATCATATCCTCACTTTTTGTTTTTCTTAAACTTTCCTCCTTAATAATAATATTTTTCATTATAACAAATAATTTAGAGAGATATTATACAGTTTTCGCATCTAGACCTGACAAAAACTGACCCGACCTGAAAATCTAACCCCGAACCCGCACAAAAATTTTAGGTTTTGAAGATGATTTTTCCTACCTGAACCCTAAATAAACCGAACCTGAAAAACCTATAAATTTTTTGTTCAAACCGGACGCAGACCAGGACCCGAACATGCCAGCTCAACTCGAATATTATATCCTCATTTTCTTCTTTAATTTTTCCCCTTAATAATAATCATTTTTCATTATAACAAATCATTTAGAGAGATGTTATATAATTATCATATTTCTTCACAAATTAGACAATGATAACCATTCTTTCCCAAATTCATTCTCATAAAATAACGTCATATACAACTTAAAAATGAAAACAATTTTAGAAATTGGGCATGAAGCAATTATCTAGTCTTAACAAATAATTTAGAATGAGACAATTATTAAAAATGTATAAGTCATACCATTATATTTTTAGTGAAATGAATACGTCTTATCATACTTTAAATAATATAACTCCATAATAATCTAAAATTGTGAAGTTAATTAATAGATAATTGTAATATCTTGTGTGTCTATAATATTTTTTTCATTTGATTTGCTTGTAATTGGTCTCGAACTTGACGTCAATGCTGGTTAATGGACCAACTTGTCTTTGTTTTATGATTGAACCACTAATAAAAGCATTCATAATTAGCTAATGATAGGTTAATTAACAAAATATCGAATTACTAAATGTGTTATAGATAGTCGAATTGCTCCAACTTAACATGCTTAGATGGGTCGGCCCGTGAATGACCCAAACCATTATTAATATTTTAATATATGGGGTAGCCGATCCAAATGTGACTCATTATACACCCATGCAAGACGTTCATATATCATATTAAAAAGTTTGAATATTTTTGATATTGTTTTATGAAATTACAATTACAATATTCGTTCATTAAATATGGACAATTTTAAGAAACAAATATGGCGAGATTTTTATTTTGACAAAAAAAATGAAATAGCTCACTAAAAAGCCGCTTCAAACTCTTTGGGTTGATCCGAACCTTGTAAAACCGAACTATACCAGTCCGTATTTTACCCGAACCCAAAATACACTCAACTCGTAGTTTACTCGAACTAGAATATAACCAACTAGTATTTAACCCACTCGCTCGAACTGACAAGTCTAATTGCATTCCTTCGCAAATTAGACAACGATACCCCATTCTTTGCTAAAACATTCCCATAAAATAACATCATATATAACTTATAAAAGGAACAATTTTAGAAAATGGACATGAAGTAACTATCTAATCTTAAGAAAATTAATTTAGTATAAGACAAGTATTAAAAATGCACAAGTCACTCCATTATATTTTTAGTGAAATGAATGCACCTCATCGCACTAAATTATATTACCTTTTAATAATTTAAAATTTTATTGTTATAATTAATAGATAATTGTAAGAACTTGTGCGTCTATAATATTATTTCGTTTGGTTTCCTTCTAATTGATCTCAAACTTGATGTTAGTGTTAGGCAATGGACGAACTTGTGCTTATGTCAGGATTGACCCACTAATAAAGTATATCTGATTAGGTAATAGTAAGTTAATTAACAAAATATTGAATTATTAAATGAGTTATCAACGGGTCGAACTGCTTTGACTAGTTAACATGCTTTAGATGGGTCAACCATGAATGAAAAGACCCATTATTAATATTTTAATATATAGGTCATCCCACCCAAACGTGACTCATTATCCACTCATACATGATGTTCATGTATCATATTAAAAAGTTTGAATATTTTTGATACTCTTTTAAGAAATTATAATTACAATGCTTGTTCATTAAATACGAATAATTTTAAGTAATAAATATGCGAGATTTTGATTTTGACAAGAAAAGAAATAATTACTAAAAAGACGCTCCAAATCTATTAGGTTGACTCAAAAGTCGTAAAACTGAAATACGACTGCCTATATTTTTTCCAAACCTGAAATACGCTTGATCTATATTTAACCCAAATTCAAATACACCCGAACTGTATGTAACCCGGCCGCCCGAACTAATAGGTCCATTGACTGTTTTGTGCATATGCTCAAGTAATTTTGCATCTGCAAGTATCCATATCTAATAAGGGAGTAGTTTGTGTTTATTTTTTTTCACGTTATGCTTGTACTTCTATGTGTTGATAGTTTTGTGCATATGCTCAAGTAATTTTGCATCTGCAAGTATCCATATCTAATAAGGGAGTAGTTTGTGTTTATTTTTTTTTCACGTTATGCTTGTACTTCTATGTGTTGATAGACTAATAGTGCTAACTCTAGCATTTTCAAGGACTTGACAGATTTTGAAGTTTGTTTTTCAATAAGCATAATTTGTGAACCGTGAGTACTTAAGTATTCCTATTTATAAAGTATAATATGAATTATCTTTGTTAGCTTGTAATCATATAATCTTTGTAAGAAAGTTCTTTTATAAAGGAGTGAGATTTATAAGATAAAGACTCTTAACCGAGGTTGCAATATTATCATGCTTTTAGGGGAAAACAAAAATTGTGGAAAAAAGTCTTTAATACACTAGTAATGTCCCAACTAAAAATTATTTTTGGTTGTCCATTTTTCTAATTAAATAGCATTTTTAGAATTAACTGAGGGTTTATGTAGTTGGAGCGCTAAAGGAATTTGACCTTGAAAAACAAGCACTGCAGAGGAAGGGCCAGGAAAAGAAAGAGCTTAGGGAATATTTCAATAAGAAGAAGGCTATAGTTAATAAAGAACTCAATAGGAGTGAGGTTCTACTTCAGTGAGATCCACCTCAGCGCCAAATGAAGAACCAACCTACCAATAAGCCAGCAACAAAGCCTAATGTCTGGTGTAAGAAGTTGTAAACCTTGGCAGTAATTAGAAGAAGGAGAGTGTGCAAAAGTTTTCGATGTATCTAACCCAACTGAAATCCCCTTTTGATCATGAAAACCCAAACCTCATCATTGGCAAACGAGGTCAGAGTGCCTAAGATTTACCTTTACGACAGCACTGGAGATCAAGAGGAGCATATAAGTACATATCTAATGTACATATACCTCATGCCCTCCCTTACTCAAATTGTTCTTTGTAGATGCTTTCAAGCCACCCTTCATGAAGCAACACATATCTGGTTTAATAAGGTCCCAACTTCATCAATCAAATCACGGTAGGATTTGAGATTTAAGTACTTAAATCACTTCATAGGGATTAGAAGGCCCATTAAGAACATCTCATCCCGCATAACAATGTTTCAGAGAGAGATAGAATTGTTTAGCATCTTCATAAAATGTATGGTAAATCTTATCTCTTTAATATAGATATGAACCACCATGTTAGTTTTAGTAGCCTTCACCAACGGAGCACGAAAACAAAACTTCAAATTGTGCATGAATTCCCCGATTGCTATTTTAATGGCCCTAAAAAGGGCATAAGGGTATATCTAGTAAAGACATTGAATGAGCAAATTTAAGTTGATAATGAAAACTCAAGAAAGACTAGCTGAGGGTAAGAAAAAGCAAAGAAGCAAAGAAAAGAAGTCAAGGACAATCATGTCAGAGACTATATTCATCCTACTGTAAGAAGGAAACCCTTATCGAGATAAAATGTAAAATACCATATAGCCAGCCAAGACTCATCAAATACAGGGCCAAGTACAAAGACACAAACAAGTGGCATGACATCCTCACTAAATATGTCTACAACAGTGAAGACTTTAGGGACTTGCATAGGACACTCAAGGACCTACCAAACATCGGTCACTTGGATGAGTATCTCGAGATAAACCTTAATCGAAGAGGATTAGGTTAGATACCAAGGATCCAAAGAGGATACAAACTCCACAGAGGAGATCCGTGGGGTTGTGCACATAATCTCAAAAGCAACCTATTAAGTGGTTTTTGTGGTGAGTAAGGTGAAAAACTTGTCATCCTCTGGGATAGTGTTGAAATTGAGTCACGTAAAAGTTTAGGCCCAAATTTCACCAAAGAAAAGTAATAATTGACTAAACATGATTAATTAAAATAATTACTTACTAATACTAATCAAAACATAATTAATGAAATTATTCTAAAGCAAAACACTAACATAGTCAACATAAAACATCAATCTTACTAATAATAAACTAACAAGACATCTAATATGTCTAAGAAAACATTAAATTTACTAACTAAGTGAAAAGATAAAAAAGGAAAATTTCTTAAAAGCTCAAGAACCTAATGAGGAGGTTAGAACTCCATTGAAGAAGAAAGGAGATGGAATTTGTGGTTTGACTTCCATTTATTCTCTAAAATATGCCCTAATAAGTATTAATCTAACCCACTATGAACAAAAAACTTTTAAATCCAAATCCAAATCGAATACCCCAAAAATTTCACCACCAGGCAAGGTATGGGGGGTGTGATGTAGCAGTCTTATCCCTGAATTGTAAAATTATACAAAAACTAGTTTTATTTGACCCTAAGTTTAAAAATCATAGAACCCTAGCACTCCATAGATTTGGAGCAGGGAAAATTTAGAGAGGTGTTTTGCTTTAATCCGCTACAATCCATGTTGAAAAGGTAGTCCAAACCCCTTTTCAACTATACAGATTATGGAGAAACCCTAAATTGAAATGGGTTTTACACTCTAAGTTGGAATGGGAAGAGAAGAGCATGAAATTTAGCATGAGAAGAGGAAGAGGGAGATTAGGGTTGAGGAGAATGAGAAAACATGATCACCAAGTAATAAAGGAAAGATTAACACTGAAATTCACGATTCAAAGCACGAACTTGAGCAACAAAACAAATCATTAAATTAAAGGGATAAACTTGAAGGACAAAGCCAAATTTGTTAGAAAGTATACAAAATGCGACTGAAACCATAATTAAAGCTTTACTTAACTTGAAAAGAATATTTAAGAGGCTACAGGAATTAATCTACCTTAAAACCTACTAGAACATTAAAATCCTATTTTAAACTTACTCAAAAACCTAGCTCATTACACAAATGGGGGAAGGGACACTTATATAGACCCCAAATTAGGAAACTTGGCTGAGTCATCATGGTTATCCGGGTTATCCACACCTATAAAACCAACAAGATATTAATAAATTACCTAATTTAAGAATTACTAATTTTCCACACCAAGACTTTGCTCGTCCTCAAGCAAAACAAAATAAAACTACTAGAATCTAACTCACTTTCATAGTAATCACAGTTGCGTTTGGCATATGTAACACACCCTTTAAACCCATTGATTCCCAAATGGACAAGCAAGGTCTCGTAAGGTTTTGTAGAAAATATACCCCTTAAATATTTGAAATATTTTTGGATTTTTCCAGAGCATGACATATAAACAAGGAAAAGGGAAAAAATGTACACATCTAAATTGATTCTATAATCATAGCAATATATCTAATATGTTATATACAAGCAAAACACACAATCAATAGACAATTAGGCCAGGAATGTACCCTGACTCTCATTTTTCATGTACACAACACAATAACATGATATGTACACCTTGTTGTTCTGTGCAAGATGTGTTGACTCTTAATGCTAGGCTATAACCGAGCAAAAATGTCATCTTTACTTGGCTAATAGACCCGACCACACCTCTCTTTTTTTTTTGCTTGTATCCTTATGCTTCTTTGCCCGGGTTGATAGTTCTTGGCTAATTAGACCTTGAACTATCAAAGGAATAACTTAGTACATATTTGAGCTTCTTCCCTCATTGGGATCTTCATTTGGAGTTCAACGCATTTTTTTAAGGTACTGTAGTCAATGTTTTCGTGTACAAGTTAGGCATAATATCACACATGTGAGATGGAGTTATTACGAAAAATTGGAATCTACACCATAGATAAGTATTCTATTATGTATATTCTACCTATATACAAGTGACCAACCAAGTCACAAGAGATAAAAAACAACCAAAAAGCCACAAAAGTCCCCAAAGCTAAAAAAAAACTATACAATAATTGAAACTTTTTCACAAAAATATGTACAAATGGGTATATAATTTTCCCAACCCCATACCTCAATTTCACAATGTCCTCATTGGCAGAAAAGGAGTCACAACTGAACACAAAACACATAATATCCACAAAAAAGCCTCTAGTACCACATATATACAAAACCAAGAGAGCAAAGAAAAGAAGAATGAGAGATATAAAAAATGAATGCAGAAGGAAAAGAGATGACTCACAACCATGAACATGACACACATATATACAAAAACTAGCACACAACCACAAAGCGAAGCACATAACCACAAAGTGAAGCACATAACCACCACAAACAAGTATATACAAAACCAAAAACACCACCACCGATAAAACATAAAAAACATGCGCAAAATGTACAATAGTGATGTTAGCCATCAATCAGCTCAACAACATCCCAAGCTTCACCTTAAAATTAATCACCAACAAAATCACAATCTAATATCCACAACTAAACAAAAAGAAAGGGAAGAAGGTAAAAGGAGAAAATAGTTAGAATAATTATAACAAGTTAAGAACGGATTGCATCTGATCTATGCCTCTCTGTGATGGTCCTATGGAAGGCTTGAGGCGCATCAACCACTCCTTGACATTGCACAAGATCCAGTCACTCCACTTGGATGCCATTAAAGCTCTTAAGAGCTCATATAACAATGCATGTATCTTAGAAGAGTGAATGTTAGAGAACACGAATGGTACCACATCAAAAATAGTTAACACTCTTATGAATTTACCATATGCCTTAGAAAAGTCAAAAGAGTAATCAAATAAGGTGGTCCACATGATTTTCCTAGGCAAGTACACTACATAAACACAAAAAGGTCAAGGAAGGGATTGTGGAATACAAAAGTACCAAAAGGCCGAATAATATCAAGCACATTCACTACTAGAAACTGCATTTTTAACAACCGCTTTTTGACGACCAATCATAAAATTTGTCGTTAAATGCTATCAATAACGATAAAAGTGTTTTTTTGTTGTTTAATTTCATCAAAAAAACTATCAGTAGACAACGAACAAAAAAGTTGGTCGTTATTATTTCATGACGTTCGTCGTTATTATCAATTGAAGGGAGGGAATGTACATAAATTTAGGAGGGAAAACCAAAATAAGAATTGAAAAATTAGCATTAAAATACTAGATGATAATGTAGACCTATATTACCATCAAACCAAAATATTGCTAAACGCCAAAACAAGAATTAAACTCCCACGAAGCTCTGCCCGACTGCCCTTATCAGCGCAGAACGCCACAACCATCCTCAAGCATCTTGTTCACTTCACCATTGAAGGTCGAAAACCCTAGCTGCCAAGACAATCCCAGTTCCAATTGCTGTCCTTCGATTTCTTCTCCATTGCTTCAGGTGCGTTCTCCATGCCTTCTTCTTGCCTATAATTTGCAATTCTTACCGGAATTTATAGAGGGGTCTTCTGTTTCTCCCAACGCCATTGGTATTTGAATTTCTTGGGTTTTTGTTGAAAATTGACAGTAAATTCACCAACATCCCCACTGTCGAATGCGTTTGGCCGGAAATTACTAAAATTTCACAGCACCAGGTACCTTGTTCAATCTCTTTGTCTGTAATCTCTGTATCTGCAGTGTCCCTCTCCTGTTCTCGTGGTGTGAATTAGTCAAAATCAAGAACCTTGATTCTGTGTCTATATTCTCTGTATCTAGGAACTTGATTCTTGTTTGTTGAATGGTGAAGAAAGGGGGAAAATGGAAATAATGAGGAAGGGGGGGTGAGAAAACGATTGCTACCAGCGCTGCCTGTTTGATGTGTGTGTGAGGGGCGGGTCTATGCAATTCATGTTTTAGGCTTTCAGCTCATGTATATGGTAGTGTCCCACTAAGTAGCAAGAGATGAAAGTGGCATTGGAAACACTCCTATCAGGTTTAGTAATGTGAAAGCAAAGACATTCTGAAGCAAAGCAGCATTCCAGACCACTCAGTTTCAAATGCAAATAAGACTCAAAGCAAAATATCACAAACCATACACTAAAAGTAGACACCAAGGTCATTCATTATGCCAGGGAAACAAGCAAGAGCAGAATTAACAATGTCAAATGGATACACCATTGATTCATTTCATGATGTTGACAGAATGCACTTGAATCTATCATCTATATAACACAGGAATAAATTTTTATAACTAAACCATATCATTACTAACCATCATTGAACAAGGTACATAATTGGATTGCTTTGTTAAGTAATGAAGTCCATACGAGTGTATACGTCCATAGTTGCTAGTGGGTTTTGAGCTTCAATGTTCAGTGACAGCGCAAGTTCACAGCTGAGCTTACTCATTTGACTTCTGGTTTTTCTGCCTTCAGTGTCAATTTTAATAACCCACAAATATCATTCTTATTACTGGAACGTTCTCTTTCTTTGATGTTAACGTAATCATTTTGGTGAAATCTCAAGGTTTGGTTATACTGTTGCAGATTAGGTAAAAATTTACACCAATTGCATTTACTATATTGTTGTCTCAATGGGTGGAATGATTTTATAACGTCAATTCTGAAATATGGGAAAAGATGTTTAGCATATAAGCAGCATGCCTCCAAAACTGTTATCTATGTGTTTGCTATTACATATTATTTGACATTTTAGATTATAACATCAATTTTAAAATCTGGGAAAAATATGTTGCAGAAGGTATTACTTGACATTTTAGATTATATGTATCTATTACATTTGCTATTACATATTGTTTACATTGACCAATTGTTATGAAATGCTATGAACGATCTTGATGCCTTGTGGTTTTAGACTTTCATTATATTTACCTTTGATATCCAAATTATAACGGGAAAATATTTACTTTATTTTTGTCTTGGGAATCACAAGAAAGTTTGAGAATCTCATTCCTAATCAAACTAAATACCTAGAAAGTGAAAGAATCTAATGCTTGCAAGTAATGCTTTGTAAAAGGATTACCAAGATAAGAAAGTCACTTATGTTTTTCAGAAATGACACCTAAAAATGAGTAGTGTCTATGAAATTGTGTTACTTTTTATATGGATGTGAGAATTGAGTTAGGTGAACATGCATTTTCCTCCTTGTTTCCAAATACTAGGTACTTTTTTTTTTTGTGAAGCCAACTATTATTTCGAGGTAATGGCATCTAACAAGGATTGGATGAACCTCGAAGACCACCTTAGTGAAGACTATGAAAAGGGAGTGGAGAGTTTCTTGGACTATGTTTATCTTTTTGCCATGTTTATTGCCATGTTTATCTTTTTGCTACTATTTATGAGGCCTATGTTCTTGCCATGTTATTGTATTTTAGCTATTTCTTAGTTCTTATTGTGCATGGAGTGTTGGTGACTTATTTCATATAGTTGTGTCTTGTTATTTAGTCTTTCTCCCGGGAATTCAAGAATTACTATCACAATATGTTTTGCCTATATAGCTTGTGAATCCTTGTCATGATTTCTAACATCATTTTGTGTACATTGAGCCACATTTTCTCTGGCATAAGTGGGAGGCCGAGGCAGGGAGTGGATTAATAGTAGTGGATTAACTCTCTCTCTCTCTCTCTCGCGTGCGCCAGTGTATTGCATCTACAGCGTAGCGTCATAGATATGCCTTTGTTTAGTAATATTGCCATAAAACTCTGCAATGGGATAGTTTGGTCTATAATCAACAAAGCTTTTTTATTTTTTTTGGGGGGGTGCTTCATCTGGTAGATTTTGTGTTTGACAGAATGGCATAAGTGGGAGGCTGAGGTAGGGAGTGGATTAATAGTAGTAAACTGCTTCACTGCATTTGGTTATGCAGTCAGTCTTCTTTCTGTAGCCATAATTTGACTATTTCATTTACTGCTATTAACACTCCAAATTATGTCTTATGAATGGTGGCGGTGGTGTTGGCATCATGCATTTAGAGAAAGTGGGATTTATGTCAAGGAAATGTTAATGTCTGGAACCAAAAGTATGAGATTCGTATGGTTTATGAGTGCATGTCTTTTGTGTACATATTTTTTTTGTAATCTCTCTCTATGAATACATCTTTAATACTTTTTCCTGCTTTGTAGGTACTTGAAGATGCTAGATTCTTATTCCAAGTTATGGCGCTTTTCCACGATTTTCTTTGAAGATGCGAGATCATTTGGTTTTCTCCTATGTTTATAGCGAATAGTTTCTTTTATTGAACATCAAATTTAAGAACAACTTTATCTTCTAGTTTAGAGAGTTGTTTTTTAGAGTTAGGACATTGTTGGTATTATACTGCTTTGTAGCGTATATTTGAAAACTAATGATTTTCAATTCAATTGATATGCATATATATAAATATATATGCAAATTCAGTATTACTTGTATTCCCTTGAGTTATTTAATCCATTGGACTATTATATTGATTATACAATTGACATTAGCTCCACATAATTACTAACGAGAAAATAATTGGTCGTTGTCAGGTGATCGCGATTTTCAACAATAAAAAATTTCATCATTAACCATTGTTCAATCCATAACAAGGAACAAAAGTTGTCATTAATGGTAATAATTTTACATTTTTTATTTTTAATTTAATACGCAAACGATGAACAGTTTGATTGTTACTATTATTTCGTCCGTCGTTAATTAGTTAACTAATAATGACGATTTCTCTTTTCATCGTTCTAAGAACAACGACGAAAATTTTCATTTCGTTGTTAAAACTATTAACGACGGAACCAATAACAACAGACGACCACCAACTTTTTTTTTGTCGTTAAAGCTTTTAACGACGAAAAATAATGCATTTAACGACCAACTTTTTCGTCGTTAGAAAACTAATTTTTGGTAGTGATTCCCCTTAACCATATCAAACAAGTGATCTATATGACCCAAATCCAAGCTAAGGTTATGCATCACATGGTAATTGTTAAGTTTTAAGGCACACAAGGATACAAGAGGAGGGTGAATTGTGTCTTTCAATTTTTTCGTTTTGTTTCAGAACACTCGTTAGACCTGTTGGGAGAGGTGTTTGCGGTAAGGCAGAAACAAAACTTTGAATGCAGAAATAAAGGAGACATAAGATTTTACATGGAAAACCGCCTCTGGCCCAATGGAGGTGTAAACAGCACGACCTACCTCAATCGGATTTCAACAAACACTTTCACTAACACGGACCAAGTTTGTTACACTATGTAACACACGTGACAATGTTATACACGTAACTTAGTCTCCCCCAAGACTCTAGTTACACACACATAACTATTCTCCACCTGAGAATAAGTCACACAACACGTCCAAAGTCTCTCAGGACTTGGACATACTCTACACTTAACTGATGATAGAAAAGAATAGAAGAACACCTTACTTTTGCTTCTAACCAAGCTGAATCTAAGGTATACTTATAGACTCTATTATGCCAGAAAGAATGACTCAATTTAGTGCACTTCTTGAAGGTTTTTTACTCAGAGAATAGGCTTACAAAAACTTGATGCTTGCCTTGAAAAATCATGTATTGAAGAGATGAGAAGCGAGTGCTTATATACCCACGAAAAAGCAAGGATTTGATTTCCATAATAACTCTGAAAATACTCAGTATCTTAAAAGGAATTAAATCCTTCAAGAAATTATCTTTTTAGGAAATCATATTTTTTAAGGATAAGATAAAATCTTTTGAAAAATCTTTTAGGAAACCAATATTATTTAGGAAAGTACTCTTTCTAAAACACAATATTATTAGAAAATCGATCCTAAATATATTAGGAATTTTGGCAGTAGGAAAACTCTTGAAAATCTTTGAAAACCAATTTTTGCACTCACTGCCCTCAGAGCATTGTAGACCTGTTTGTTCAATTGTTTTGAGCAGTGTTCTGAGTTAGCTTAAATAATTCCTTCAAGGTGAGTGTTAAGTCAAGTTCTTCTTTGGTATATTAACAAGAATCTAGACAGATATAACGAGTAATTAGCCCTAAGACTCTAAAGACGCTTGTACTTTGCTGATTATGTGTACATATATCCACTTTGATGATTTCAGCTTCTTCGACCCGTTCTTCAGGGTATTTGCAACTTCTGTCGCTTTCAACATACAATTTTATCACATAGTGTAACACCGCCAGATTTCTAATTCTTTATTTACTACTAATTTATCCTGAATGACAGCAGGAACTCCTAACGGGGTGTTACCGCCGTATTCCCTTCTTGGAAATACCAGGTTGGACATCATAGCTCACATTTAAAACAAAGTCTTTACGAATCAAAGCCCACCATACATGGGTCCAAGAATTTTAACACAAAACTTGAATATCATAATTAGACCAACTAGATTCTATTACAACTTCTAAAATCCTTTTTAAGCACAACCAGCATTCGAGCCTCGCTCTACTCTCCTGTCCCCAGTCCCAAGTACAGCTAGACACCTGAAAACAAAACATTTTATAACAGTGAGATAACCTCACTAATATTCACCCCCAACAGTCAAAGACACGTACAAATTCATTTTTGAAAACATTTTAGGGAAAGGGGGAAACAACAACACGTTTTCAAGGTACACAATCCATTATCACCATCTTCCTTTAAAAAAGAAATCAATTTCAGAATTACACTTCTATAGTTTTATTCAAAATGTTCAGCTTCAGATAAGTCTTGGGTGAGCGACTCTAGTGGGTCTCATGGCCTGCACTCTAACATAGCGCAGCCGCTCAACTCTTTCCGGACCTACCGCTCCTCAGGCGGTTACCACTTAACTTTCCTGACCTACCACCATCATGGGTGGTTACCGATAACCTGGCCCACGTCTCGGCTGAGTATGTGGCCGCTCACATGCATGCACCTATTACCCGGGGAAGGCTATGGCCTTCAGTCAGTTCCAATCGATTTAACTCACCCTATTTAGTTCCTTTCAGTTAATGGATACCAACTTGACATACTCAGTTTCATTCAGATTTAAATACTTTTCCCAACAGAAATCAGAATGCAGAAACAGAACTTCAAATACAATCACAGTAAGTTTCAACTTTTACAACAGTAAGTTTCAACTTTTACAATATGGAGATTTCTAACTTCCAGAACAAACACAACATTCAGTTCATCAAGGAACCATTCATAAATTTCACATCAGTGTTCGTCCCATTGGAAAGGAATGCCAAGGAATCAATACAAAAACTCCCAAAACTTTCATGATTTCAGTAACACAAGGGAAAGGTTAGGGCATGACTGTTACCTGGGTACCGTATAATTTACGGGCTCGGTTACTTTAATGAGGGTTCACTGTTCCGCACCTGGGCCCACAAACAGTCCATAGCCAGTCCACATTCAATGTAGGGCACCCCTGGGCCTCCCCCAAATTTAAAAAGATGTTTTCTAGATCTTTATTCATCTAACCCTATCTGGGGTGAAGGTTCGGCTGGCTAGTTATGGGTCCAACTTTCAAAAAATTATAACTCTAGTCCCTGTCTGGAAACCTTACAATGTCCTCTGTCTTTTCTATGTTTAGAGCTTGGCTCGGTTCTGCCCTGACCCCAGTTAAATTTTTGTTTCTTCCGGCAATGCCAAAGACTGTCTTCCCCAGGACAGTCCCGGCAAATTTTATCAAAACTCGGGCTACGCTACTCCAAATGACCCCATTCCAAAGCGACATTATTTGACACATCCAAAGGCTCCTACTTAGTAAAGTTCACAATATTTGGCCACCAGTACTAGCCTAGGGAATTTTTCTAATTTGAGGGCGAAACAGTCCAGATTCTGCTTCCCCAGATTCTGCCCAGATTTTTTACTCCTAATTTCCCATCCTCATAACATTTTCTTCCAACTTCCAAAAAACATGTTCTTACCCAATCCAGAAAGATAATTTTGTTTACTAAAACGTTCATGTTCAGAACTTCCACAAATTCACAGCACAACCAAGTCTAAAAATTCAAAAACCATACCCTATGCCTGCAGTTTCCAGTTTTGATAGGGCTCGGTATTTTGGCCATAACTCTCTCAATTTAACTCCAATTCATCCAATTCAAAAACCCACGTAATAGTCACATATTAATCTAACTATTGTAAAAATTGCATAATTTTGGGATAACAAGAATAATTATACCGAATTTTCAAAATTGAGTCAAAAATAGTGTGAATTCTGTCCAGATTGTTCGACCCCTTTTTGCACGGTTTTCGCTCGTTTCGGATTACTCAAAAAATATGCCTGTACCCGTTAGACATGCTTAAACCCTTGCCCAGACCCAATCATGTCAAAAGAACCCACTTTTACCATTAAATACCAAAATAACATTAAAAACATTGTTACTAGTACCTTTGATCGAAACCGGATCTAGATCGAGGGAAACTCCTTCGTTCAAATTCAATGCCGAGAGTGCTGAGAAAATAATAAAGGTTATATCAAAATCTTCATTTACGATGGTCATAAAAATTCACAAGAATAAAAGGGATTAAAATAAGAACAAAAGAGATGAAAAGAAAAGTGGTGATTTCTTTTGGATGCATGGGGTGTATGAACCCATGCATCATCTTGATCTTCTTATCAAAAGCAAGAGGAACGGCCAGTAGGGTGGCGGCACTAGGGCGGCTAGACGGTGGTCGGCGACGGTGTAAAGGTAGAGAGAGAGAGAGAGAGAGAGAGAGGGAGAGAGGACGTGAGGGGGGGAAGTGGGGGAAGGGGGTTAGGGTTTTAGGTTAAAAAGAAAAAGAAAAAAGGGGGGGCTACGTAAGGAGGGAAAAACACTTTCAAAATATATATATATTTTTTTGTAAGAGAAGTGGGCGGCAGATCAAAGGAGTTTAGGGGTTTTTTTTTTTTAAAGGACTAATGATAGTAAAAATGATAATGTTAATAGTAGAATGATAATAATATTCATAATAGAATAGTAACATAATAACCATGACATTAGGAGTTTTACAAAAAATCGGAAAGGGAAATTTTGGAAATTTTAATACTTCTCAAAAAAATATATCAAGAAACTTAATTAGAAGAATTTCACGAGGATTAATTGGCACTGACTTGGGTTGACTTGGGCCTAGGTTGGTCCAACTGAGCAAAAATTTCCGAATCGAATTTCCAGGGTTCTACACATAGCTTCAAGCATTATATTTTGAACTCATCTCTAGGATGTTTGCAATCTGTCTTATCACATGATTCTAGCACTCAACTCAAACCAAGCATAATTAGCACATTTGCGTTGTAATCATCAAAACTTTATATAAAATTGATTCAACAAATTCCCCGTTTTTGATGATGACAAACCAAATGATTATCAAAGGTGAGACACAGCAGAGGGCAAAAACATTAATGCCAAACTTAGTTCAAAGTATCTAGATCACATAGGAGAGATACATAAGAATAGGAAGTCAACTTAAAATAGCCAGTTTTAATCAGAACATGATCATACTTATCTTCCCCCTTTTGACATCATCGAAAAGGTGCAGCAAGCCACATGCATGAATGCAGAGGGGATGCACCCACCATCATGGGTAATGAGGGAAAATAACAGCGATACAGTCGAGTATATGGTACATAATGATATTAGCCATCCCAGTTACGCACAAACATAAACAGTAAAAGTAAGCAATGGCAGGACATTACCAAACTAAACTAAAAATAGATGTAACCATTGTCAATCACATGCAGAATTAAGGTTAACCAAACAGAAAAGAGAACAGTGTTGATGGGAATAGGGAAAAGAACAGAGATGAATTAGGGAGACGAGGAGGATGGAGCAAGTTTGGCCGTGAGGGCAGAGAGGGCACGAAGAATATCCTCATGGCGCTGCGCATTTAGGGCCTTTTCTTTAGTCAATGCTTGCTTTACTTCAGCAATGTCCTCCTTCAGATGGAGCTGGTCCTGGATGAGAACCTCAACCGTAGTAGTGCTGGAAGACGCTGCCGTGCTAGAAACAGGATGGGGACCAGGATCAAAGGGTGTTTTGGGTCCTTGTTCTAACACGGTTCCATCACCCTTCGTAATCTGGAACCCACACCCAAGTAAAGTATTACTCCCTATTTCATCAGTGACCTGAAAGCCCATTCTCTTTTGCAAAGGGATCCCCCGAGTCTCAAACACCAAAGTCAAAAGAAAGCCATAGCCCAGATCATGGGTTCTGGAAGTGTTTGCAATTCGTCCAATGTGACTAATCATAATAGCAGGCAAATTAATTGGCTCTCCCCGATCGAGGAGGTCAGTAAAGTACATGTCCATAGAGTCCACAAGATTGCGTCTCTGCCCCCGAGGAATCACATTCTTAATGACAAACCAGAATAACAACCGATGTAAAGACTACATTTCTCCTTTTCTTACAGACCGGGGTGCACTTAGGTCAGGTTGTTGGGCTAGTTTTCTGGTGAGATCCAACAAGCGGTCATTGCTCAGCACAGTTTTATCCTCCCTTACATACACATCAAACCCTTTAGAGGGTACCCCAAGCCAAGCTCCCAGATTATCAGCATCAAAACAAAGTTTCCGACCGTGAACAGAACTAGTCACTATCCCATTAGTAACCTCACAATTAGCATAAAATTTCGCTAATTCAGGTACTGAACAGCCCCTCTTAGTATTGGTAAATGTATCCAGCTAACCTGTGCTCGTAATTTATCTAAGAACACCTTTAAGCCCTATTCTTGGAAGTATAAAACCTTCACTATCTTCCCTCGCACCACAACTTTCTGCAGGAAATGCCTATACCTTTCCCCCTGGGTTATTGACTTTCTTGATTTCTTTTTCGAGGGTTCCTCACTTCTCTCACCCAAGTCAGACCCCTGTTCTAGAGAACCCCGTTTGGGCGCACGTTTCTTCGAGGGCACAAACGGGGAAGGCGTTTGGGAGGCTGTTTGCACAGGTGATTTGGACGGTGTTTTGGAAGTGGATTTAGGCTTCTTTGAAGGTCTAGCAACCTTGTCCTCGGGTAGGTCCAGTGGGATGGCAGGACCCACACTCCGAGTACGAGGCCGACGCAGGGTAAGGGTGAGAGGCACATTGGGTTGGGTGGTGGTTTTGAGTCGGCGAACGGATGGTTTGGGCGCTATTTGCGGAGTTGTTTTAAGGGTTGGTTTCACGATTCGTTTGAACCGAATAAGAGGCTAATCATCTTCAAGATCACACACACGGTCATCATTCAAATTTGGCTCTTCAACCCAATCCGCCACAATCATAATTTCTCTACCTTTTTTAGGGAATTTCGGCTTAGTCATATGTGGTGCATACAATACCAAATCCCTTCCCAAAACCGACTTAATAGGGGGTATGGCATCAAGTTCAATTCCTATGGGCCTCAAATCAACACTTTTTAGAAATTGAAATATGAAGGGAGAAAGACCATACGTGGGTGCCGGAGTAGCTGCCGGTGGCGATAATGATGACTCCGTAATTAGATCGGGCGGCATCCCTTCTCATTGTCTTGATTTTACATAGAAAACCACCTTTGGCCTAATGGAGGTGTAAAAAGCATGACCTACCTCAGTAGGATTTCAACAAACACTTTCACTAACACGGGCCAAGTTCGTTACACTATGTAACACATGTGACAACATCACACACATAACTTAGTCTCCCCCGAGACTCTAGTTACACATACGTAACTATTCTCCACCTGAGAATGAGTCACACAACACGTCCAAAGTCTCCCAGGACTTGGACACACTCTAGACTTAACTGATGACAGAAAAGAATATGAGAACACCTTACTTTTATGCTTCTAACCAAGCTGAATGTAAGGTACACTTACAGACCCTATTATGCCAGAAAGAGTGACTCAATTTAGCGCACTCCTTGAAGGTTTTTCACTCAAAGAATAAGCTTACAAAAACTCGATGTTTGCCTTGAAAAACCGTGTATTAAAGAGATGAGAAGCGAGTGCTTATATACCCATGAAAAAGTAAGGATTTGATTTCCATAATAACTCTGAAAATACTTAGTATCTTAAAAGGAATTAAATCCTTCAAGATATTATCTTTTTAGGAAATCATATCTTTTAAGGATAAGATAAAATCTTTTGAAAAATCTTTTAGGAAACCAATATTATTTAGGAAATACTCTTTCTAAAACGCAATATTATCAGAAAATCGATACTAAATATATTAGGAATTTTAGCAGTAGGAAAACTCTTGAAAATCTTTGAAAACTGATTTTTGCACTCACTGCCCTCAGAGCACTGTAGACCTATTTGTTCAATTGTTCTGAGTAGTGTTCTGAGTCAGCTTAAATAATTCCTTCAAGGTGAGTGTTAAGTCAAGTTCTTCTTTGGCATATTAACAAGAATCTAGACAAATATAACCAGTAATTAGCCGTACGACTCTAAAGACTCTTGTACTCTGCTGATGATGTGCACATATGTCCACTTTGATGATTTCAGCTTCTTCGACTTGTTCTTTAGGGTATTTGCAACTTCTATCGCTTTTAACATACAATTTTATCACATAGCTTCAAGCATGATATTTCAAACTCATCCCCAAGATGTTTACAATCTATCTTATCATATGATTCTAGCACTCAACTCAAGCCAAGCATAATTAGCACATTTGGGTTGTAATCATCAAAGCCTTATATAAGATTGATTCAACAGTAATTAATGGGCCTAATAAGATAATGCTTGGGGAAGGATAGTGGTAGTGAAGAAATAAGAGAAGCGAGGATCATGCTAATAGATTTAAGGAACACATATTCAACAAGCTCATGATAAGAAAGGGAAACCTCATGCATAAATATCTCTTATGATTCCTCTAAAGGGGTCTCCAGAACTACACACTCCTCCTTATTAGCATTACAATCATACCAATCGTCACAATCATGATCATCCACACTAGCATCACTTTTACGTTCTTTAGTCTCCTTCAGCTCTCCTAGAGAAGCCAAAGGAAGAAGAGGCATGGGGATAATCGGGACATCCTCGACTGTAGTCTCGAGAGAAAATGCACAAGTAAAAGAAGGTGAAGAGATGCCACTGTTGCCCTCAAAGTCACATAAAAGGAGTAACAACTTGATATTTAGGGCTCAAACAGAAAGAGGACTCAAAATCACCTAACAGATAACCCTCAGGTGGGAAAGGTCCTACCCTAAGGTCGGTTTCTTGCAACCAAGTGCAATGCTCACCACAAGATTTTTAACCAAATTTGAGAATTGGTCTATGAGTGTACTTTTCATGTTTTCCATGGACACTCTATAGTTTTTGACTTCTTGCTCAAGTTGCTCAAGTCTAGAGTCCATCGAAATACATAAGGAAAAGAGTGTGTGTCATTTTAGGATGATTCACAAGAATCACAAAGAAGCAGAGCACATTCGAGGGATTGAGGGGGATGAGTACAAGACTCCATCAGTTGTTTCTCATAATATGATCTTGTAAGAAAAGCACTTGCATAGGGGAAAAACATCCTGAAGGTATAGCCAAGCTCCTCAAACTTATATGTACCGCCAACCAACCTTTCAAGAATACCCAAGCTTCGTCCACACTTTGAGAATGAAAATCTCAATACTCTAAAAGAGTAAAAGTTTCGTAATTCATACTATCACGAACAACACCTAAGATTTTCCATTTCTTATATGAAACCCATAATCATCACATTGAGCAAGATAAGCATTTAAATGATCCTAATAATGGTAAAACTATTCTTACTCATATTAGAGAAAATGAAAAATTGCCATTTTAAAAATTTTTTTCAAGATTTTCCAACTTTTAAGGATTATTATTTTTTTTAGAGCACAATTAACTAACCTTAAGCAAACATAGCTAAACTCAAGACAAAAGAGTTAGGATATTCCCAATAAATGTGCCAATTTGTTGAGTAATTTTTGCAATGAGTAGGGTGAAAAAATTGTAGTTGTCTTACAAAATGTTGAAATCTAGTCACTTATTGTTCTAGCTCCAAATCTAACATAAAAAAATAATAAATGTGACTAAACCAAATCAATTAAAATAATTATTCATTAATCCTAATTTAAATATAATTAATTAAACTAATATAAAATAATAAATCACAATTAACACAATCAACATAAAACATCAATCTTACTAATGATAAATGAATGAAACATCGAATTTAAATAGGAAAGCATTAAATTTACTAACTAAGAGAAGAGAGAAAAGGAAATACTTCAAAAGCTAAAGAATCCAACAATTCCTCTCTTACAATGCTAGTGAGAAAATAATGAGGAAGCCGGCTCATCTTTGATTCGTCTATGCCAATTCCTTTCTTCAATGAAAGATTGATCTGTCACTTCCCGAAGATCCGTCAGTGTGAACCCAGGATCCGAGATGTGGAAACATTTGCCAAATCTACATACGCCGAAACCTATAAATAGAAAATAGAAAGAGAATAAAGAAAAGAAAGAGAAAAAGAAAGAACCCATCCGGAATGAATTTCCCACCTACCTTGGGATAAGTGGTTGCCGGAAGCTTGAGACTTGAATGGTAATGACTTGAAGATCTGATTCTGGTATTAATACAACTTAATAAGTTCATCTCGTGAGGTAATTTATACCCGTGCTATAAGGAATAGAAAAATGGACTTGTATTTCTCTTTTATTGGATAAAAGAAATGAGACTACAGTAAGAGTCCGAGTGTACGCTCTTTTAGTGGTAGCTCTGTGAATAACTAACTTGATCTTTCATTCCTACCCACTAAGTAAAGGAGTCCAGTTTGAGTAGCTGGATCATCGAAAGACTTCCATTAGTGAATTGTTATAGCATTTTGTATCGATAGCGCTTCTTTTTGAGGAGATTCCGTCTTTTATCCATGCTTGCTATCTCGGTTGTGAAATTTTCATTTTCTTGGTAATGGTTTTCTTTTTCTTTAGGGAATGAATGTTGTTCCTTTGTTTCATCGCATAGAAGTTTAGTTTTGCCCAAGTCTGAAGATAGAGATGGATATGAATCATCTGCTGTGAAAGGAGATGCAGCACTTGCCATTTCATCCCTAGCCTTCGTCTCGTATAGGACATTAGTTCAGGTCAGTCCCTTGGTATGCTAAGATCAGTATCATGCGTAGGTGAATCAAACAATGAAGAATTTTCCAATTTTTCTTTTAGTTATCGTGTGTAAATCAATGTTATGCCTTTTTCAGTGTTAGAAATATGATTGAAAACTTCACTTTCGAACCCTGTGAGCATTCAGCTTCCAATTGAGTCGGTGTGTTAAGTATAGACTTTCCAAATACATAAATAGGAAAAACATTCGACGTTTTGTCTCTTTTTTCCCAATACTGCCATAAATCTAAGAAATAATAGAAAGAAGCAGCTAAGCCCCTGCTTGATAAAGCAAAACTAAAATGCCGGTAGCTTGATCACTTCGATTGGTTTCGGTCTAATCAATGAAGGTATAGGGGTCCACCTAATCTTTCCGCGGGTACGATCTACACGACCACATTCCTGTTTGCCCAATTGGGCTAATCAATCCAATGGCTTCGAACATTCTAGTCCCGTTATAGAAGGGGATCCTAAACTGGCGGAGCCTATAAATCCCGCGTCGGATTGATCTGACTCCTGCGCCACCCCTCCAAAATCTTTTTCTTTGTTTCTTATATGGTCTTCTATGCCAAAATTCCTTTTTTATTTCTTTCTCCAAGTCTTTGACTTTTCCCTTTTTCTAGGTTTGCTTCTTGACCTTGAATGACCGGTTGTTGAGTCCCATTCCCCCATATGATCTGAGAAAGCCTCTTCTTCGTAAGAAAGCAAGGGCTAAAGCTCAGGGATGGAAGCCAAAACAAAGTGAAAGAAAACAGCATTCAAGGTGGAATGCCGTCTTTTGTGGTAAGAATTGCCATTCGTAACCACTGAAGCAGGAAGATCTAATCGCTACCCCTGAGTGAGAGGGGGTGTTTTCAGAGCAATCAAAGCAATCACGACGAACGAAAGAGGGCCGGATTCGTAAATGTGTGTTCTCGGGTTATGGATTTAACATAGTCCAAATAGATTCGGTAAGAGATTGCACGGCATAAGACTCTCTCGACCTGTTAGGCCCATACTGAAATTCCAGGACAGAATATCTGAAACTCCTCACTCTTGGAATAATAAATCGAAGAAGTCAAGACCAAAGCAGTTAACTTTTCCTCCAACACCAAAACGAGATAATACTTCAAATAAAATCTACCTTACCAAATAGGTAAGGTTGTGGTCAAATACATAGACTAGTAGCTAATGGGTTAGGCGCTAGATAAATCCATACATACCAGTTCCCGTCCTAAGGAAGTTCATTCTTGTAGGATGCATTGTTTTTTGTTTGTGGATTTAATTAATTGTTAACGCTACCAGTTCAAAGAATGGGATTACCCAAAACGTCACTTTTTCACATTAAAGGAACAGTAGATATTAAATGAGTTCATCCGAAGTGGAGATCTTCTTTTTCCTTTCGTGGGAATTAACCTATCTTACCCTTCCTTCTTTCATGAGAATTTGACATGGGAATGCTAATTAAAGACCATCTCGCTGCGAATGCTCTTAACGTAGGAATGAGAGGTCGGTTTCCAAGCCCAAGAAGGTTTGTTTCCAACATAGCAAGTTCCCAAGGTCAGCATGAACAATTGCTAGGATATGTCATTCACTGAAGTCCTTAACCTGGGGTCCTGCTAAAAAGTACCCCGCTACCCAGTCCCTACCCTCTTTGACCTCTGCCTCGGCCCCATATACTGCAGCACCTGTCCTGCCCTACACTACCCTTCCATGGCTGACGCAAACCTCCTCCTTATTTCCTAATAGTGTTTTTGAGATAGGAGGACCAAGCTCTCAACCCCATACAAACCCTAGTCCCATGCTAAACCGTTAAACTATGATGGCGGCTCTCTCTCTTGGCTCAAATTCGCAATTCTCTTCGAGTGGTGGCAACCTTCCTCCTCCTTTTAATCCTCAACACATTAGACGCATTGTCAACCAGCCTCTAACTGGTCCCGAGGATTTTCTTACATGGTGAGAACAATTTATCGCCCATCTTATTGCCCATAACTTACTTGGCCTTGTTGATGGATCTTTTCCCCCACCACCAATGGTTGTCACTAATACATCTAGTCAGTCTCAACCTAATCCATTATTTTACCAATGGCTCCGTGCTGATCAACAAGTTAGATCCTGGCTCTATGCTACAGTTTATAAGGAGATTAAAATTGGAATTAGAAAAATAGCATTCCCATCTAATTTGGAATCGTCTACATGAACGGTTTTTCACTTCGTTTATGGCCAAGACAATGGAGCTCAAGCGGCGTCTCACCAACATGAAGAAGCAAGCAAATCAGTCTATGGAGGCTGATCTTCGAGAGAAAAAGGTAATTGCTGATTCCCTCACCACTATCAATGCTCCTCTTTCTGATCAAGAGTTGATGCAGTATACAATTTTTGGTCTTGATGGAGATTATGATAATCTGGTTACTGCTGCTGCATTTTTGGTGCTAATCTTACCCGAACTAATGAATAGGAGTGAAATGAAATTCTTTAGGGATAAATAAGACTGTGACTTAGCGTTAATTAAGGCCAATAGCCGTACCAGAAGGGGAAATGAACTCCTATATTCCAGCACACTAAGACTACATGCTACCCATACAACAATTCTGGTTCTCCGTTCATGCCGGCTTATCTTGCTTGGGAACTTGCTACCAGAAGTGGATTGAGCTGCCTTAGGAGTTGGAGCAGGGCTTGCTTCCATGGCGAGAGAAGGAAAGAAAGCAAAGCTTGAAGTTGCCGATTCTCTTCGTCAACTACTAATTTACAAACATATTGGAATAAAATAAATGCTTACAGCGCCTGGATTTACTCCGGGAAAAGGCGATAGACCAATCGGTCACTCGCTTGCCTACCGGACAGATGCTCCAAGAAATTGCTATAGGGATGTATCCCGGAATTGGTAACATCACCTCTTGGTTTAACCGGACAAGTCATAACAACCATTCTTCCTTCAACCTCAATTTGATATTCTTTTTCGTTTAACCTAAAGAATGGAGTTGCTCTTTAAGGGTTAGGGTTTGGGCAAGTACTAACAATGTCTATAAAGTAAGGGTAGCTACATCTCGTAGCAGGCATTTTCTAGGTCAAAGGAAGTCTTTTACCCTTGATTCCCTTGAAATGCGGACTTAGTTACCGATACTTAGAAGAGTTATTCCTGTTAACATGCTCTAGCTACAACCAACGTGAATCTACAAGGGGGCCTTTTAACACAACCTTTCATGGATGTGATGGTTGGGATGGGAGTGCTTTAGCTGCAGAACCTTTCAGCGCCAAGGAACAAACCAATAATAGCAATCCCAACCTACAATGCTGATGATGCCTCACCTGCTACTTACCGATTCATTCTCCTTGCACCGGGAGTTAGTTTCGAGCTTAGCTCGTCTTTTAGTCGATGAGAGGACCTCTTGCTAGGCCGATGTAGGTGTAACAGACCAACAGCTGCGGTTGCTGATTCTCATCGGCGAGAGAGAGAATTCCTATCGAGTGAAGGTATTTCGACTTCGCACCTGGAACCCCTAACTAACTAAGCATGTCAGCTAGGAATAAATAGAACTCTTTCTTACTGGTCATGGAAAGGAATGTCCGATCCCCCCCTTTGGGTCTTCCCCAGCACAAAGACGTTATGATTTGCTTCCAAGCTAAGGTATGAATGAGGGTGGGGAACCAGAGTCATTTCCTTCCAGGTTATAGCTCTATTGAAGGAGGAAGGAGACGGAATTTGTGGCATGAATTCCACTTATTCTCACTAATCTAAGCTACCATAAAAATACTATTCTAACACATGATGCACCAAATGCTTGATCATTAAAAATAATTTTTTACACCGTGAGCTCAAATGGGAAAAGAAGAGCATCAAATTAGAAGGTTGAAAGTCGGGGGGTTAGGGTCAAAGAAACTAAGGAAAACATGATTACCAAGAATAAGGCAAGAATAACACCAAAATCCACTATTGAAAGCATGAACTCAAGCAACAAAACAAATCATGAAATTAGAGGGAGATACTTGAAGAATGAAGCTAAATTTGCAAGAAAGTAGAGAGAGAAAGCAAATGAAACCATGAAAATTATAGCTTTAGTTAACCTAAAAAGAATTTCAGAGGCTACATGAAGTAATCTACCCTAAAAGCTACCTAAACACTTAAAACCCTACTTTAAAACCCAGTCAAAAACCTAGATCATTACACAAATAGGGGAAGGGACATTTATATAGACCCGAATCACCGAACTTAGCACGGTGTGCCACATGGCATAGGGCCACTATGTTAAGTTTTTGGATTTCAGTAAAAGAACATAGCACGAATGGGATTTGGCATGGGTAGCCCATGCCAAATTTCTGGTTTCTTCTTCCTTATTTTTCTGGCAGTTAACCTAGGCTTGCTTTATGGCTATCCCGGGTTGTCCACTGGGGTGAACTTGGGTTAACTTATCTAGCTTTCAGCACATTTGCACCATTGTCTGCGATTTGAGCAATTGTTTTTGTTACCTACAAAACCAACAAAACACATAATAAATAACCAACTTAACAAATATTATGAGCTAAATCAAGGTAGTGTACGATATAAAAATTTATGCATTATGAGCGCGAACAGAGCTACCTGGAGAGGATTGTCTTGTGAGGCCTTAACAAATCATCTACAAACTTCAGATAGAGATCAAGTTAAAGCACCATACTGAAGCATGATCTTTGAACAGTGTAGTGAACTCAATCACCTTTATGATAACCCTGTGGTGATCAAGTTTCAGCTAGCAAACCACAAGGTAAATAGCGTCCTGGAGGGCCTAGATAATTTAGTGCTTATATTCTTTCATGATTGTTTTATCAAGTTTTGATTGCACGATTGTAGGATAAGGACCTAGTGCAAATTCCCCATCCCATTATAAGCTTCACTAGACACATCTTCTAGCAAAGATTGGAAAAAAGGGAACTATAGGAGGACTCATGGTCGATTCTGTAGTTATAAACAATGCGTCAACATTCAATTTCATCTTTGGAAGACTAGTACTCAACTCCCTTAAGGCTAGATTCTCAACCTGTGACCTTGGGATGTGAACTGGTAAAGGTTGGAAGACTAGAAGAGTGCTAGGCAGTGTTATGTGGCCATACTCAAGACCTCCGAGCCTATTAAGGATTGCCATATAACTGAGATATCACAAATGCATAAGGATGCAGTAGAATTTCCTCATGTCAAAATGATGATAGTTTATAAGTTGTACAATAAAGACATAAAGAATCCTAAGCCTATGTCTAAAGGAAAATTACAGGAAGTCCCTCTAAACGGAGAACCTTCTATGATTGTTCAGATAAAAGGGAACATAGATTCAAAATTTACACATGGTTATATGATGTCTTAGCCTATATTGCATAGCAAATGACAGGTGTGAGCCTAGATATAAGGTACATAAACTCGTAATAGATAATACGGCAAACCTATGAAGCAAAAGAGAAGACACTTTGCTCACAATAGGATTAAGGATGTTTCAGAAGAATAACATAAGCTCTTGGATGAGTGCTTTTGTTAGGGAATGCTATTACCATGTTTGGTTGGAAAATGTGGTCATCGTCAAGGAACCAAATGACTTTTAGAGGATATGAGTTGATTACACAAACCTAAATAAGACTTGTGCAAAAGACTGCTTCTCACTACCTAAGATAGACCATATAGTGGATTCCACTAGTAGCCACTCCCTCTTGTCCTTTATGGATGCCTATTCAGGCTTTCATCATATTCTAATGTGGGAACTAGGTTAGAATGACACCGCCACACATCATAGGTTATACTACTGAAATGTCATCCTCTTTGGACTAACGAGTGTTGCAACCTACCAAAGATTGGTAAGCAAGCTATTCTATAAGAAAACTGATAGTGAAGTCCAAAGCACGTGAACAACACTGTAAGGATCTTAGATATTTGGTATTCTTAAAGTATTTTACATGGAACTAAAATCGAAGAAGTGTGGTTTAGGTGTAACAACTGATAAGTTCTAAGGTTTCATAATTAATGAAAGGGCCGTAAGCTAATATAGCAAAGGTTAAGGCTATCCTCGAATGTAAAGCTCTAAGATAGTCAACGACATTCAGAAGTTCACAAGATGCATGGCAACATTGGGAAGTTTCATTTCAAATTCTACAAAAATGTATTTTTCATTCTTAATGTATTTGAGGTTTGTCCACTTTGATTGAATTAAGGAGGTAGAGAAAGCCTTCAGGTAGTTCAAGGAACACCTAGCAAGGATTCTAACACTCATGTCTAGCTCTTGTCATGTACCTCTCTATATTAGACATAATAGTAAGTGCAAAATTAATGAGGGAGGAAGATAAAAGTTATAGCTCCCGTGCAATTTTTTAGCCATGTCTTGATTGGACCTGAGCTAAACTATCTAGACATTAAAAGCTAGCCTTCACACTAAATACAACAAGGAAGCTTGGCCGCTACTTTGAGGTATGTGCTATAAAGGTCTTAATAGATTAACCATTAAAAAGGATGATGTAGAAGCAGGAATATTAGCAAAAGATGCTATTATTGGAATTTTGCTTTGGTTCATTGTATGTTAGCATTCTGTTTTTTCTTTTTTGCTTTTTTTTGGGCCATTGAATTGATGAACCTCTTGTTTTGAAAATTGTACTACATTAGTTTTCATACATAAGATAACATAAAAATATAAGAATTTCAATTTTGACAAACCAGTCTTTTTTTTTTTGAGTGAGTGCTATCTTAATTTTTATATGATGAAGTACCAGTTTTAAGTTGTAAATTTATGAACAAAATGATGAATCTTTTCTATCTTTTCTAGGGTCGTATCTTGTATCATAGACATGAGTGTCTGGTAGATGCATTAAGAAATAAGTAAGGAAACGGTTCCAGATGATGGGGTTTGAATCTCTCACGTTCCGCGTAGTAGGTGAGAGTATAAAATTTGTCGAAGGAATGAGTAGGATAGATTTAGCACAAATAAAAATTTAGGTTTGGGTCAATTAGGGTTCGGTCAATGCGGACATTCCGACAATAACACCACACCCAAATCCTGTCTGAATTGTAGATTCGGACAACCTGACCAAACCCAAACCTGAATCTGAGTGTCTTTATGTCAGAAGTTTTGATTTGAACCTTTGGAAAGTTGAGCGAAATTATGTATATGACCAAAATCGAAACCGAATTTTTAATGTCCGAATTCAATTGCCCGAATTTTTAACTTAAAATTCAGGACATTTGGATTGAAATTATACCTCAATCCGATTGTCCGAATGTTTGAACCCGATTGTCTGAATGTCCAAACTTGAATTGGTCAAAAAATTGGACAACTCGTACTTGAATTGTCAAACACAAACCTGAACCTGACCGGAATTTCAATTCAGACATAACCAAAGGTCTAAATTTTAAATTCAGACAAAAATTTTATGACCGCACCTATTTTCTTTCATGTCAGACAAATTTGGATAATCGAGTCTGACACACAATTAGTGTGTCCGAAGCTAATTTTTTTTGAAGGAAAGTTTTTATTTTGATTTGTAAGTTCAAATTGGATTTTCATCGTAGATATTGGAATACAATGGTAACTTCAATGATTATGCCCTCCTTTAATTTTCAAAATAATTAACAAGCTTTTCATGGGTAACAATAAATTTAGTGGATGCTCATTTTTATTGGAGTACCTAGCCGAAGTCATCAAATTTTCCTTGACTCGTCTACGTTGAGATCAGATGATCAACCTTGGCATGAGGGATACCAGTTACGGTAAAATTGATGCAAGGGGACCCCAGCTGACAGGGCCTTTGCCTGTCACTTAAATTGACTGCAGAGTTCAGATAGGAGACGAGTGCTTAAGAATAGGATGATGACGCACAGAAGATACAATTTTCTGCAAGATTAACTACTTTTTGGTCAAATTCAAAGCCAAGTCGTTCCTCACTTGTAATTTGTCCGCTAAAATCCAACGTGTAAACATTCATTATGCGGCCCCCAACGGAGAAATTTTTTTAATTAAAAAATTACTGAGAAGAGCATAAACCACAAATACAGTATCATTATGACATAAATAATTTTTTGATACATAATTGTCCTCATGATAAATTTATTATTATATGATAAGAGCATAAACCACAAATATACTATTATATTTTCTTTAACTCTCATAGTATTATTTGATTGTTTATTAATATATATAATCTATATAAATAAATAAATATTTCTAAAATTGAGTGACTCCATATGCTTTTGCAAAGTATCTTGACTTTAATAGTCAGGATATTAAATCTATGTAGGCCATTGACTTTTAGCTTGCATATAATTAATTCTTTTTTAATTTTTGATGTACTCTAAAATAGCTTTAATCTTCTCCCTAATCAATTATTGAGAAATTGAAAAAGTGACACATTCATAAACCTAAAATAATTATTTAACTAATACAAAAACCACAACAATGAAACCAACATCTTACTTTAAGTGTTTATAATTCTAAATATTGACATATTATCTGGTTCAATCCTTGCATCATAAGGACAATAATTCTAATTATTATCAAAAATATTAATGTCATGAGGTTTGAAATTACAATCGTACATAATTTTAGAAATCATAATGTTTTATTATCAAATCTTTGTCAATAACTTTGATATTATCAAGGGAAGAATAATTATTAAACACCCAACTTCCACCAAAAGTCAATATAAAACATCCTATTAAAGCAGCATAAAACACTCAACTTAGTTTTGGGGATATTACAAAACACTTTTTAGGCCAAACATGGAGAGTGTCCGGATGCTATCACTGTTGATTCATTGATTAGACTTAAGTATTTTGTGTTACCCAATTAAAAATGGGATGTTTTACATTGACTAATGGTACAAGATAAGTATTTAATAATTATTTATCTCTTAAAATTAATAGGTTTTATTGATAATTAAAAACTTTTAAAGATAAAGAATTTTTAGTATGGAAATTCAAAAGGTTGAGAACAGTAAAAACTTAGAAGGGTCAAAAATTAAAATATTAAAATTTTTGAAAAATCAAA
This sequence comes from Carnegiea gigantea, assembly GCA_029747015.1. Taxonomy (NCBI): domain Eukaryota; kingdom Viridiplantae; phylum Streptophyta; class Magnoliopsida; order Caryophyllales; family Cactaceae; genus Carnegiea; species Carnegiea gigantea. The sequence goes on from JAKOGI010000230.1 coordinate 785,913, forward strand.
AATCTTAGCATGAAAATCTAAAATGGTGAGACCAATAAAAATGAAAAAGAATGATATATTACAAAGCTGCAGTGGAGAGAATACGTACTAATACTTGACACTGTAAAATTTTAATATATGAAAATAGGTAACTATACCTTTTTAGTTCACTTCAAATGCGATAGAAAGGACTTGGAACCAACTTTTTATACAATGTTCAAGATATGAAAATATAAATGTATTAGATTGCGAAGCAAATATCTATCTGTAGAAGCTATGTTTTACAAATCGTATAAGATCTAAATGTATCTTCTTCGATGCATACCATTTCTCTTATCATACCACCCAAAGGACCATGGGAAACAACACTCCACTATATAATTTTTAAGAGGTAAAAGCCAATCAATTAATATTTACTTTGAAATTGTAAAGCCTTGACGAAGGCATTAAGAGCACAATTATAACCCACAACTTTTAGAAATTATTATGGTCAAAGCAATTCTAAAAGCTCTAGCACAATTAAAAGTCTCAAATAAATGTGAAAGAAAATATTGAAATAGTTAAGATATAAAAAATTATTTAACTTTCATAAATAAAAAGTACAAGTGTAGGGAAAAAATGGACAAACGTGACCAGTAACACTTTCCACCTTAGCATAAAAATTCCTGAGAAGATGTCGCCCACTTATCTCACTGTTCTTGTATCTATGTGATCAGGGGTGGATTTAGCGTGGTGTTAGTGGTTTCACCTGACACCCCTCTAAAAAAATTAATATATGGTAAAAAATTTTTTAAAAATAAGAATTTGATATAAATACAAAATAAGGCAACAAAAATGCATGAACTTGTGTTTGGCCTTATTGTCTAACATAAGTTGCTTGCTTTGGGGTTTGTTGAGGTTGTAGGTTCAAGCCCCTTCATATGCACTTTTAATTTTTTATTTTTGTTTCTGACTTTTATGCCTTAGAAACTCTACCCCTCATCTCCCATTGGTACATTCAGTTGTGTTTGGCCTAGAGGTGCAACGCGAATTTGCTTGCTTTGGGTTCCTTGAGATTGTGGTTTTGAGCTCCTTTTGTCTATTTATTTATTTTTTTAATTTTTCACCGTAGGACAACCCTTCCCCTTCATCTCCTTTCGGCATTTGAGACTTTAACATTCTGCTCTCTATCCTGGAACCCAGATAAAAAAATTCCGACATCCTCTTTGAAATTCCTGGTTTCGCCCCTACATGTGGTAAAATTGCACTCAAAAAATAAAAGTGTCTTATTCCTTAATTTCTCAGTATTGCTCTATCAAATGAAAGGATGGAAGAAAAATGGGTATGAATGTAGCTTTTTAATGAGAAAAATCAATATCCCATGCATATAAATGATGTAATAATGAGCACTTTCAATATGAATAAAATCAGTAATAACTTATATTAATAAATGACTTAAAAAGTAAGCTAATAATAACCCACCATCTTAACCTCTAATGCCACCTAAACTATCCATGTATCAAGCTTTTAGCTATCACTCAATTTTGTATATAACTATATAGAAAGATAGATCAGATCCTCTTTGATGATATAATCAGCTTAATGACAATCCTTATTTACGCCCTTTTAGCTTCATTGTAACATCTCTGTATTCGATAACTTTGTAATCAACCTCTTGACGTAGAACAACATCCATGTTTGAACAATCTAGATAAGAATCTTGCTTTAATTTTCGTCTGCTTAGGCATATCATGCCAAGATAGACAGCCATCTTCGAAGACCATGACAATGAAACTTCCAATAGCCAGTTAGCTTCTCTGGTCGTACTCATTGGTAGTTGCAACATGCCAACATATATGATGGAGCCATTTCAGAGATACTATTAAGAATAGATCTCTCTTGCACCTCCAATGTGGTGATAAATAAAGGGCTCCAAATGCGCCATGCATATAACCTTCTAGAAATCACATACTTTTATTAGCCATCTCTATCCCAAGGATAGCCTAGGTCATGGGTGGATCTTCATATGCACTAGGGGTGTCCATGGACGCCCCAAATTCAAAAAAGTTGTTATTTTAAATAAGTTGAAGTTACTACTCACTGGAATAGTTATGGTGAATTCTGGGCTCATAATTGGACACTCCTACAATAGGTCTAACAAGTCTAAAATATTCTTGTAATTAGCAGGCTCAACTACTAACAATTGCAATTTGTATTTTTTAATAAAAAATACAGTTGTAAGGATAGGCCCATATATAGTTTGTTACATTGTGAAAGATTTAAATTTGACACATGTTCTAAGAAGTTTATCATGCATCGATTTCAAATATGAAAAAACATAAACGACAATTGCAATAGTAGACTATTGTAATTTGTCTATTATTTTAACTTTATTTTTTAATATATTTGGGGATGAATCTTAGTAGGTAGATACCCCTAATCCTGATGTATAGATCAGTCACTGACTTGGGTAAATAAAACAAATTTGTGGTATATGTACAAATACGTAATCTGTTCAGATCACTCCTTATATGATATATATAGTATCAATAGGTACAATATCCATCACCAAATATTTATGATCAATTCTTCCATATGCATGGCATAGGGTTGATAGTTGCATCCGAATTTGAATCCAAGATAGAAAAACTTGAGTCAAAGTCCAATAAAAATAATCTGAATCCGAGCCTTATTCGGATCAAATTCGGAGGAAGGGTAAAATCTAATCCGACTTTCAATCCAATCCGACTAATTATTTAAATATTTCAAATTTAAAATTTAAGTTTAAAATTTAAAATTTTTAGAAATAAAACTTACCCAACAATAAAATACCCACCCTTCCCCCTTCATGCTGCTAACTCAACCCACCTCCCAATTTTATTTTAATTGGTCAGTAGAATTTTTTTTTTTTTTTGCTTTTAATATGTAAAAATTGTAACCTTGAAAGTTTGAAACCCTAATACCTTCTCCTTTCTCTCTCAGTCTCTCCTCGCGCCCCCTAGCTACTCTCTCTCAATCTCTCCTCAACCCCCCAGCTACTCTCTCTCAGTATCTCCTCCCGGTCGCGCCTCCACTTTTCCAGCCGCCACTTCGCCAGTCATTGTCTGTTGCTCGGTTCTCGTGCACTCCTCAGTCCTGCTCGTCATTCACGCATTCTTTCTATCTCTGAGCCTTAATCCTGGCTCCTCAGTCAGTCACTCTTGTCTCTCTCTAATCTTCTTCTCCGAGTTGGTATCCCCAAGTCCCTTTTTTACATGTTCTTTTTCGTTTCTTATGATGATCATTAAAAAATGTTACTTTTGTGATTGTGTTTGTAATTTGATTCTATTATATAATCCCTATGCTTCTGAAAATTTCTAGGTCATTAGAGCTATTTACCGCTTTTTTTCTTGTTTATTACTTCCGAATTTTTGCATTGAGACCTTAATTTCACGAGGAACTTTAATTTTGTTTTCTCCTTTTTGTTGGTGTGGTGTTGGTAATCTTGGTATCTTCTGACAAAACCCTAGAATTTCTGAATTGTTTATCCACCTTTTACAGCACGAATTGTTCAGGGCTTTGCCATATTGATGAAGAAATTAGAAATCTAAAAATTTTAGCATAGGCTTTTGATTTTTGAATTTTGAAAAGTCACGGCTGTCATATATATGTCATTTGTCTACTCTAAAAGTCTGCTAAGATCTTGGGCATAGATGGGACCATTTTAATTTTGAATTGTCCACTTAGTGGTTTTGTTTAAGGCACTTTATTGCTTAGTTTGATTCTATCTTTAATTAGTTTTGCTTTGTCAACACATTAGATGGAATTCAATTGGTTTAGGTTTTTTGATTACGATTTTAAGACAATTCTTATTCTTTTTGACAAGTAATATTAACATGGATCAACATCAACATGGTGATTCATCTGATCCTTGTGTTGTGCAATCAGCAAAAGGAGAATCATTTGCTCCTAGAGGTATGCGAAATACCAAAATTACACTAGAGATGACATAAACTAAGCCAACTCGGAGCATTTTAGTGTTGAAACAAATGAGAATAGTGCCGATAGTGGATCTACAAGGAAACTAACTTCAGTAGTGTGGCAACACTTTGAAAGGAAGTCCATCAATGGAAAAGATGAGGCAATTTGTATGGATTGTAAAGGAATTTTTGTTGGTGGAGGTAGTAATGGTACTACTCATTTGAATGACCATTTACAAAAAATGTTTAAAGGGGAAAAATAAGCAGATAGAAGGCAAACTCTCTTGAAAGCAACCATTGTTAGAAATAGTTCTACCATTACAATGGGAATATACAAATTCAAGCCTAAGGTTACAACAAGTGAACTAGCATATATGAGTATTTTGCATGAATATACTCTTGCTATGGTTGACCATATTGGATTTAGAAAATACTCAAAAAAGTTTGAACCATGATTTTAAAATTATTTCAAGGAATACTTTAAAATCTGAAATCTTTGGAACTTATAAGGAGAAGAAAGAAAAGTTGAAAAAATTATTATCAATAGTTGAGGGAAGGGTTGCTATTACGACTGATATGTGGACTTCTAAGAATCAAAAGAACTGGTACATGGCTGTGACAACACACTTTATTGATGATGATTGGATTTTGCAAAGTTGACTTATCAGGTAATTATCTTATTTAACCTATCTTGGACTTTCTTATGTTGTATTTGATTTAATGTCATATTGTCTATTTAATTCTTTGCTTATTTTTGTTAAATTATATCCCATGCCAACATACTGAAGAGACCATAGTTAAAGTGTTGCTCGAATGCTTGGTTGATTTAAATTTGGTTGAGAAAATATCTATTGTTACTATGGATAATTGTACTACTAATGATGGTGTGGTAGAGGAGTTTGCTTGAAAGGCTTGATCTTGCTATGCTCATTTTGGATGGTAAATTTACATATGAGGTGTTGTGCTCACATTTTGAATTTGATAGTTAGAGATGGTTTGGATGTCATTGGTGATGCAATTGAGAAAGTTTGTGATGCAATAGCTTTCTCGATAGCAACTCCCAAAAGAGTTGATAAATTTGAAGATGCTTCTAAATATTTTAAGATTGGTGGAGGTCAGAAGCTTGTCTTAGATTCTAATACAAGTGGAATTCGACATATGAAATGTTAGAGATTACTCTAATGTATAAAGAGGTTTTTGCTCGGTTGAAGAAAAATAGGAAAAGGACAAGAGGAAAAGGTTAATTTACCTACTCCATATGAATGGAAAATGACGAATGATATTTAAGATAAATTGGCATTATTTCATAAGACAACTGAAGCATTTTTAGGTAGACACTATCCCACTGCAAGTTTATATTTTTAGAAAGTTTGTGAAATAAGATAGGCTTTAAGAAAGTGGTTGGACTGTGGGAATAATGTAACTAAAGCGATGACGGGAAATATGATTTTAAAATTCGACAAATATTGGGATGTGATTAATTACATGTTAGCCGTGGCATCGATTCTAGATCCTAGGAAGAAGTTGGAATGTGTGTCCTTCTAATTTCATCTTATTTATGGTGATGGGTATAAGTTTGAATGTGATAGAATGAAATAGTTGTTGGTTGACTTTGTTGATGATTACAAGGACAAAATGCATTTTACGAATGAGTCTTCTTCATCAAAGACAATGAAGTCCGACGCTATTCTTGGGAAATGATCAATTGATGAGATAGATGACTGTGAGAACTTGCAGGAAAAGCATGTCCTACAAGCACCGCTCAAAAGATCATGTGAATTTGAAGTTGATGTTTATTTGAAAGAAGAGAGGTTCATTATGGATGAGCAAAAATTTAGCATTTTGGCATGATCAAGTGCTAACTCGGGCAAATATCCAATCCTTTCAAGGATAGCTAGAGATCTACTTGCGATGCCTATTTTTACCGTTCCTTCGGAGAGTCTGTTTAGTATGGGTGCCAAAGTTATTAGCGCAAAACGTAGTATACTTCATCTAACAACTATGGAAGCTTTGATGTGTCTTCAAAGTTGGCTATTTATGTAATTCAAAGGCAAGTATTTAGTGAAGCTTTGTTTAAACATATTTGTTTGTCTTTTACATCTAATATAATTTTTTAATCGAATTTTATTATTCTATTTGTAGATGCTACAAAAGAGAATGCTTTGGCATTAGGTACCGTTCTTGAAGATGAAGACATAGATGTTCAATCTCAAGAAGAAAGCCAAGGCAATATTGGTCTTTTACATCTTTTATTTCGAAAATTACATTTCTATTTTTCATTTTTATTAATTTATATATTCACTATTTTGTAGATTACGAATTACAAATTTGAGAATGTCAGAGACCAACAGAAGAGAAGGGTTAAATGGAGCAAGTGGAGGATTTGTACTCTTAATTTTTTTTCTTTTTATGAGTTGGACATGTTATTTGTGATATTTTAGATGTATCTCATACTTATGAAGACTTGTGTTTGTTGGAACATGTTGTCATTTTGTTGAGCATGAAATATTTACCTTTGTTGATTCTTCATTTAGCTTTTTGTTTAATGTGCATCATCGCATCTATAGGTGGAAAGAATACAGAGAAATTATATAAAATTATTGTATGGAGAAAGAAATTATTTTAGATTGGATTAAATCCAACTCTGGATATGACCTTGCAATCTCTCTCTCTCTCTCTCTCTCTCTCGCTCTATAGCGTGCCTACTTGCACACGCACAGAACGGTCACTTGGGTGACCTCAGGTATTGTCCAGCAGCAGAAACCGGTAGCCTACAGTGGTGGTCATCGACGGTGAGTACCATAGCCTAGTCTCTTCTTGGTCTTTCCTTGAGTTCTCTATGTTACGGGGCCCACCGAGCCCTTGAGTACCCGAGCCTGCCATCGGGCGCTATGAGTCTGCCTTTGTTTCGAGTGTGCACCGAGCCCCTGAGCCGACATTATTCTTCACCTGCGACTCAATTCTAGTTGGCTTTTCCAGTTAGTTCCGCCGGAGGATGCTATCGGAGGGATGTTACGACACCCTCCCAGACTCGTCCCCTCCACAGGACCTGTTTTGCTCGACACCATAGGTATGCTCTCCGACTTCTGTGTGGTGTCTGCAATTGTTAAGGTTTCTGGTGCTTGTGTGCTCACTTTATCTGTTAGTGTTGTTGGTTACTGAGTTACTCTCATCTAATTGGCTTCTTTGCTACTGGAGTAATTTGAGGGCTCTGTTTTTTGGGTGGAGGTAACAGAGCAAGGTAAGCTAGGGGTGTGATTCCGTTTCTTCACCCCAATTTCTATCATTCTATTTGACAACAAATTAGTTACTCAGACTCCTTGTTGATCATACTGTCCCTTTCATTCCTTCTTTTTTGGTTCATACTGCTTTTTCCAATTCCATTGCAGGGCACTCTATCTCCTCAAACCTCTTATTTAATTTGGGTCTTTTATTTTAACCTTCCTCACCTGCTGACCTCTAACATTTTGTGGTAGCTTTCCTCTGGGTACTGCTCAGTATTCTTTTCCTAGTGGGTGTTGTTATCACTTTTTGGTTCCCTGGTTGGTTACTCATTTTTTTTATCGTTGCAGTTGTGGATAGGATCTATCTAGGGTTATTGGGGTTTGTTTTTTTTATTATTGTGCTGAGTGGGTATTTTTATTATTATTATTATTATTATTATTATTATTATTATTATTATTATTATTATTATTATTGCTACTATTATTAGTTTTATTATTTTTGTTAAGTGTCTACATATTTAGTATTAGTAGTAGTATCTCCATTAGTTATTTTTTAGGCGTGGATGGGGTGGGTGTTGGTAGTTTAAGCTAGTGTCACGCAATGCAGTAGTTTCAGCCAGTCCTTCAGGGGAAAACGGGGTTAGGAGGGGAGCAAGGTTTCGAAAGATGCGCCTATCATCTTAGAATATTAGGTCTTTAACTGGCAAGTCGATAGAATTAGTTAAGTCTCTGTATAGACATAGGATTAACATAGCCTGTGTTCAAGAGACTAAGGGGGTGGGGGCTAAAACTAGAGTAGTCGATGGGTATAAGTTGTGGTACTCAGGATCAAATAGGGGTAGTAATGGAGTTGATATCTTGGTTGATAAGGATTTGGTTGACTTAGTTGTTAGAGTGGAACGTAAGAGTGATAGAATTATGGCTATTAAGGTGGTGGTGGGATCAGATCTCCTAAATGTAGTTAGTGTTTATGCACCTCAAATAGGTTTAGCGGAGGATATTAAGAAGTAATTTTGAGAGGATTTGGGTTTGGTCATTCAGGACATACCTTGGAGTAAGAAACTTGTTATAGAAGGAGACTTTAATGGCCATTATTGGTGCAGGAGTAGGCAGGTATGATACTGCTCATGGAGGTTTCGGTTACGGGGTGAGAAACCATGGAGGAGTTTCTATTCTAGACTTTACAATGGCCTATGATTTATTGGTGGTAAATTCCTGTTTTAAGAAAAAAGAGGACCACTTGGTGACATTTAAGAGTGGCTCCATCAAGACTCAAATTGATTACTTCCTAATTAGGGCGAACAACAAGAGGCTTTATAAGGATTGTAAGGTGATTCCAAGTGAGTATTCAGGGACTCAACATAGGTTGCTAGTGTTGGATGTGGAGTTCAAATGTGCAAATTCGAAGAAGCGGAGTGTTGGGGACCCTAGAGTTAAGTGGTGGAATCTTACCAAGGAGAACGCTATGAAATTATTAGAGCAAATTACTGGAGAAGGAGCTTGGAGGCAGGTGGAGGATGCAGATTCAATGTGGGATACAATGGCTGAATGTATTAGAAGGTCGATTAAGGAAATATTAGGTACTTTTAAGAGAGGTGGTAGCAAAATAAAGGGAGCCTGGTGGTGAAACGACGAGTAAAGGAGAAAGTCAAGGAGAAAAAAGAGGCATACGCTGTTTTCGTGAATAGTGGTACAGATGAAGAGAAAGAGACTAGTAGAGTTAGATATAAGGCTACAAAAAAGCCGTCAAGAAAGCTGTGGCTGTAGCAAAGAGCAAGGCTTATGATAAGTTATATCAAAAACTGGAGACCAAGGAAGGTGAGAAGGAAGTCTTTAAACTAGCGAGAGCCAAGGAAAGAAGAACTAGGGATTTAGGCCACGTGAGGGGCATTAAAGATGAAAATGGTAAGGCGCTGTCTAAGGATGCAGAAATCAAAGAGAGATGACAAACGTACTTTTCAAGCCCCCTCAATGGTGAAGAATTAGAAGATTTTCAAAGTAGGGATCGGAAGAGTAGTGAGAGGCATCCTGATTCCCGATTGTGTGAACCTATCATCAAGGATAAGATTAAAGAGACCCTAAGGAAGATGGCCAATGGGAAGGTAGAGGGGCCAGACCAGATACCAGTGGAAGTATGAAAGTGTTTGGGTGAAAAGGGGTTAGAGTGGATAACCGGGCTTTTCAATGTTATTTTTCGGACTGCTAAGATGCCCAGAGAATGGAGGTATAGTACAGTTATTCCATTGTATAAAAACAAATGTGATATTCAGGATTGTAATAATTATAAGGGTATAAAGTTGCTCAGTCACACTATGAAATTGTGGGAGCAGGTGATTAAGAGAAGGTTGAGAAACGATATTGTGATATCAGAGAACCAATTTGATTTTATACCAGGCAGGTCGACCATAGAGGCGATTTATCTCCTCAGAAGGCTCACAAGATTGTACAGAGATAGAAAAGTAGATCTCTATATGGTATTCATTGACCTAAAAAAAGTGTATGATAGAGTTCCGTGTGAAGTATTATGGAGATGTTTGGAAAAGAAAGGAGTGTCCTCAATGTATATTCGAGTTATTAAGGATATGTACAAAGGAGGCAAAACGATTGTTAGGACACCAAGAGGAGTTACTAATGACTTCCATGTTGGTATGAGCCAGCATCAGGGTTCAGCTTTAAGCCCTTTTCTCGTCACTCTAGTTATGGATGAACTTACAAGAGGGATTCAAGATGATTTACCATAGTGTATGTTATTCCTAGATGATATTGTTATTATTGATGCGACCAGAGGGGGAGTTAATGATAAGTTAGAGCGATGGGGACATACACTAGAGTCGAAGGGTTTTAGAATAAGCAGATCGAAGACTGAATACCTACATTGTTGTTTCAGTGAAAAGGAAGATGTCGGGGGGGGGGAAGTCACCATTGATGCGATGATAATACCAAAGGTCGAGAAGTTTAAATATCTATGCTCCATCATTCAACAATAAGGGGATGTTGATGAAGACATTAACCGGCACATAAAAGTGAGTTGGCAAAAATGGAAGTGGGCTTCAAGTGTGCTGTGTGATAAGAGGATGCCGGTGGGATTAAAAGGTAAAGTTTATCGTATGGTAGTTAGACCTGCTCTGTTGTATAGGTCGGAGTGTTAGCCTATAAAAAAAACACAAGTTCAAAGGTTGATGGTAGCAGAGATGAGGATGATTAGATGGATGTGTGGTTATACGAGATTGGATAGAATTAGGAATGGAGTAATCAAATACCTAGTTAAAGTGGCTCCCATCGAAGATAAAATGAGAGAATCAAGATTCAGATGGTTTGGCCATGTGTACAGAAGGAGTGTAGATGCCCCAGTGAGGCGATGTGAGAGGAGTAGTATTCTTGATGTCAAAAGAGGTAGGGAACGACCAAAGAAGAGTTTTGACGAGGTGATTAGAGAGGACTTGAAAGTTGTAGGGCTGACGGAGGACATGGCTCAGGATAGGAGATAATGGCAGAATAAGATATTAAGGTCTTAAATTTTAAAGAGTTGACCTTGTAGCTGTTATTCGGTGTGCACAGTTTGTATGTAGGTAATACATACATTTGGAAAGAGACATTTGATACCTACTGTTGTATGTTAAGGTATGGTACCTTCCTTTACTATATTGCACTTATGTTTACGTAGTTTTTGTCACCTGATTTATTAGTATTTATGAGCTTACTCTCTACTGCCTATCCTTAGTTTTATTCTTTTTTCATAAAAATATTTTTACAAAATCCTTCTTCCATCAAATGTTTTTGACGAATTCCTATTTGGTGGGTCTTCTGGAATCAGCCTCTCTATGGGCAGAGATGTCAATAGAGGTAAGATTGTCTACATTTGGATCTTCCTAGACCCTGCAAAAGCGGTACCCACACTCGGAGGTGGTGGTGTTTTTGTTGTATTAAATCCAACTCTGATTCGATCCAACTTGGATCGGATTTAGAAGTTCTCCTTTGATCCGTCGGATCAGATTTGGATCGAATATTCGGATCATAATATAATCGGATACGGATTCAAATGTTTCAACATCCAGTCCGAATCCGATCCATTGACATCTCTGCATCTAGCATAATAGCCGCTACGAGAATATGCACCCCCACATTCATAATGCTTATTCAAACATAATAGTAACCACATATGTATCATACATACAAATAATAGTACTTTTAATGTTACATAACAACCCAGATTTATGAGGTCATATCTCAATAATAATACTTAGATCTTGCTAAAACATGAAAAATTATGAATCAAATAAAATCCCCCATATATTTAAAGTTACTATAAAATATAAACGTATTAAAGAGCTAACTTCAAATTGTACAACATATATTACAAATCGCATGACTAAACATCTTCCACTATATAATATGTATGTCATCTTTTGTAAATTGTTACAATAGATAATTCATTTCATATAATATGAAGATTTGATGGCCTTCTACAATTATAAACTCTAATCTAGATGACCGTGTAATGTAGTAAATTACAGCATAAGAAACTGCATATACCAACAAGATTCATTTAAATAGTGAAACCATTTATATGAATAAGAAGCATTAATGTTATAAACTGTTGGTTGATCATAATTCGTTAGGGTTTAGTGGACAGTTACGCCAGCTGAGTGGTGAGAGTGTGGTCTCCAAATGTATTTAAGGGGGTTTAGGGACCTAATTAATGAATTAGTTGACTCTACATGAAACAATCCCTATCTTTCCTTATCTCATAGCAGCCCTACCATCTCAAGGTTCAAGTTTCGGTTCTGCAAACTTGATAAGTGCCATATTTGCATCGATTATTTAAGTGTTTGGAAGTGATGTTATGAGATTAATATGCTTGCTTATGATTTATCCCCCTATTTCTACTATTATGCTTTTGTTTCACTTATTTGAGAAATGTTTGCAAATCTTGACCTCGTGACCTCCAAAGCATGTGAGTAGAATGATATTTTGAGGCCTTATGGATCAAAGAAGGTATCAAAGGTGGTCGAACGACACTCAACATAGACATACCATAGTCAATACCATGGTCCACGAGGATCCAAGACAAAGCAGCAACGTGAACAAGAGACCACAACCAGCCAGTGGGCACCACAGCCTGTCCATGGGGGGGACAACGGTTTATGAAGACCCCTATGGTCTACATTCCTCACAACTGTTCGGATCCTTGCATGATTTGATGGTTTGCAGACCTGATTTCAACGATAAAAGCCCCGTTTTACTGCTTCCTTAGTACCCTATCCATCATCTTCAATCATCCATCATCTATCTCACATCTTTCTCCCACTATTGGAAAAGTCACAGAAGGAAAATAAGCAAACAACGAGCAACATTTGAAGGCATTAGAAGTGGATTGAAAGCTCGCCATCCAAGTTGCTAGAATAAGGTTTTTTTTCTTCTCTTTTTCTTTAACTTCTCTTTTAGTTTAGATTAAGAATTTAGAAATGCTTGCACTATTGATTTCAATAATGAGTGAGTGGATTTCTTAATCTAGGGTTACTAAGGCAGACTGATGTTGTTCATTTGCTAGTTTGAAGTTTTTTGCACTTTGAATCTTTGCTCGGTTCTTTCAATTGAATCCTATGGTTTTAATTTCCATTGTGAGAATTTTAGCCAACTCTTTCATGTATTTTAGATGCTAGGTTGAAAGATTGAAAGGTGAAGACGCCATTAGAAAACTAGGATTAAACTTAGTTTAATAATCACTTAAGAAAGGATTGTGAATTGGTTGGTTATACGATGGTGGTCATATTCTTAAAATTGATTCGATCAAGATCTAATAAGAATTAGTGATTAGTTTGATCAAATTAATTCACTGCATTATGAAAGAAAGTTGTGAATTCTGTGGCATACCGACCATTGAATTAGCCAATGGAGTGAAAAGTGCTTATTTGATTAGTTAGATTGGCATATTGTTATATGATACTAACCCTAGATGGCTTTAGTCATTTATGTTAGCCCTTGTTAGTTAGCGTTTATATGATAAAAAATCTAAATCAAATCTTGATTTTACTTAGAAAAGTTTTAAAGGAATACTTAGTAATTTAGTCTGGTCTTCGTGGCAACGACCTTATCTATTCTACAACACCCACGCATTTGCAATGGCGAATAAGTTTTTAGCATTGTTGTTGGGGACTAGATTTGGATATTGAGTTACCCTTAAAGTAAGTTTGACTAACCATTTTTCTTTTTATTTTACACATTTGTTGTGTTTCGATTGTGTGTAGGTTGCGCTCCATTTTATGCACAAGACCCCTGATATGGAGCATTCTTTCAGTTTAACCCTGAGATTGAGTGGACTTTTCATAGATTGAAGAGCCAACAAAACTTGCTAGAGGAGCAAGAAGCGGCCAAACCCTATTAAGATGGTGGGTGGTGGCGGTGAGCAAAGGAGAACCCTCCAGGACTATGCCACTTCAAGAGTTACACGGTCTTACCCTAAGGATTACTAGGCTGCCTATGACCACCTATAATTTCAAACTTAAGGTAATTCTAATCTCAATGGTGCAATAATCTCAATTCGACGGCACCACCATGTAGGACCTAAATTTGTACCTATCGGTTTTACCTTGAAGATCAATGGAGCCTCCAATTATTGTGATCCGCCTCCACTTTTTTCCTTTCTTTCTTAGGGACAAAGCGAGGGCATTGTTTCACTCTTTGTTGTCAGGATCCATCACCACTTAGGATGAGCTCACCAAGGCTTTTTTTTTTTAAGTTCTTCCCTCCTAGCCATATGACGTGCTTGAGAAATCAAATTACTTCATTTGCTCATCAACGAGGATGATGAGTTGCTACACGAAGCATAGGAGCATTTCATGGACCTTTTAAGGTTGTGCCCCCATGATGGTCTTAAAAAACTGGATGATCGTGCAAGTATTCTACTATAGAGTCATACAAACCATGAGGTCCATGATAGATGTAGCAATAGTAGGAACTTTGATGAACAAGATGGAGGATGAGGCATATAACCTTATTGACAAGATAGGGCTCAATAATTACCAATGGCTCACTGATAGGACTCATTCGAAGAAGGTCGGAGGTAGATTTGATGCTGATGGTTTAACTTTGCTCACTACAAAAGTGGATGATGTGACTCAAAGGCTTGATTGTTTGAATGTTAGTGCAGTAACTGCATGTGCCGTCTCCCCTACTAGTGATAGTTATAGATCTTTTGACCATGTGACTTTGAATTGTCAAGTTAGGAGTCCATTCCCCCAACACTCTAGCAAGCAAGTTGTGTATGCTAATAACTTCTAAGCTAGGCTAAATTATGACCCATATTCTAGCACCTACAATTCTGGTTGGAAGAAACATCCCAACTTGTCCTATAAGAGTGATCATTCTTCTTTCCCACAAGCCAATGCTAGGCCCCTAGTCCCTAATTTTCAAAGACCTAACTTCACTCCACAAGCTTTACAAAAGTCCAACCTAGAAGATATGTTGCTCAGAGAGTGTGCTTTTGGGACAAAAAAACATGATGAGTACATTATGTAATTGACCTCTAAGGTAGATTTACTAACTACTCATAACATGATGTTAGAATCACAAATTACGTAACAGGCTAGCTCTCTTCTACATGTCCAGATAGATTACCTAAAGAGCCCGAGTCTAACCCTAAAGAGTATTGCACTTGTATTATCTTGAGAAGTGGCAAACAGTTAGAAGGACCCAAGGGTGCCACAGTTAAGGCGGATGGTGATAATATAAATAATGTGAGCGTTGATGCCTTGCCTAGTGAGGATGAGCCCCAAGAGAAGAATGAGAATAAGAAGCCCAAAGAGCCTAAACTCCCTTACCCAAAGCCTTACTTGTCACCTTCGCCTTTCCTACTAAGATTTACTAAGGTCAAACTTGATGCTCAATTTGGGAAGTTTCTTCATGTGATTAAAACGTTAGATGTGAACATTCCTTTCATTGATGTTTTATCTCAGATGCTTATATGTGCCAAGTTTTTAAAAGAAATCCTCTCCAAAGAGAGGAAGTTTGATGAGCATAAGACCATTGCTTTAGGTGGGGGGTATAGTGTTATAGTCCTAAACAAGCTTCTAGCTAAGCTTAAGGACGTCAGTAACTTCTCTATCTCTTCCTTGATCAGAAATTA
This sequence comes from Carnegiea gigantea, assembly GCA_029747015.1. NCBI lineage: Eukaryota > Viridiplantae > Streptophyta > Magnoliopsida > Caryophyllales > Cactaceae > Carnegiea > Carnegiea gigantea. The sequence goes on from JAKOGI010000230.1 coordinate 801,179, forward strand.
TAGCATCGATGGCTTTGGGTGACCTTGGTTTAAATGTGAGTTTGATACTCTATTCTATTTTCAACAGACTTGACATATAGGAGTTGAGACCCACTACCATTTCACTTCAATTAGCAGACCATTCTGTGATGTATCCTTTGGTATTTTGGATGATGTTCTCATCAAGGTAGCCGACTTTTATGTGTCAGTAGAGTTTATGATTCTTGATATGGCTGAAGATATCTACACCCAAATCATTCTAGGGAGGCCTTTCTTGGGCACTACAGGTTGTAAATTTATACTAAGAAGGGGTGGTTGGCCTCTGATTTGGGAGAGCACCATACTGAATTTGGTTTGTTTAAGGATTATAAGTCTTCTCCTTGTTCATTCACTTATTGCAGTTATGATGTGTTTGTTTCTAATACGACTATGAAAACAGTTAATTTGTGCCCTAATGATTCTCGTATGCTTAATCATAAGTGTTGTGAGGGCCATGGACTTGATTTTACAAAGGTAGATTTGTTTAAAATTTTGACATCTAGCATTGTCAACAACAACCCCTATGCTTTTGATGAGAGTTATTTGAGTGATTACTGCAGGTTTTCATAAGTATTACCATCTTTGCCCACCATGGGCGATGTTAAGATTAACCTTGATTTGGAGGTAAAAAATATTTTTTTGTGATAGTGGCTTGTCTGATGCTATCCACCATAGGATGATTGTATATGCAGACCACACTGCTTGGTGACGTTTGATGCTTAATAAGGACCTTCATCCCATCAACTGGAAATGGTTGAGTTAACATTCGTGACAATGGCGGGACAAGCATTACGGAGTTCCCTTTCTTACCCATTTTACCCCTCTCTAATAGATGATTGGTAAATGGTCTAGCTAGAGACCTTAAAGAATTGTTGCTTGGGAGGCAACCCAAGGCTCTTTTTATTTTTGTTAATTTTTATTTCTTTAGTTTTTATACATTTTTGGTGTGTACTTTTGCATTATCCTAATTCCCCATAGTCTTTTCATGCCTTTATATATTTACATTGAGGGCAACGTATTGTCCAAGTATGGAAGAGGGATATTTTACATGTGTTACATTTTAGTTAAGCATGTTGTATTTAAATTGCATTAGTATTATGTATAGGACAATTAGGTGCATGTTTAGGTTTGCAGTTAAGGTTTAGGTTGCATTGGAAAAAATTGGAAAAGAAAGGAAAAATTAAAAAAAATTGAAAAAGAACCTCTAATGATAATTCTTTGGCACGTTAGTTTTCATGAGCTTAAAGTGACTTTTGATGAGTGGCCCTTTGGTGTGAAAATTTGAAGGTTTTGTGCATGTTTCATAGCCCCTTCTTTTGATTAGAATTATATGGTTTCCTTCGAGTCCTTGACACTAATATTGGCACATGAGAGTCATTTGTTGAGCTACTTGAGATTTGGTAGATATCCTAAGAGATTTTGAGCATTCTTTAGACTAATTCCTTACATTTAGTATGATGCTCTTTCATTTGTGTGAATCTGTCATGTTGCATCTTTATAACATGCCTAGATTCTTATTCAATATTACACTATGTGCATTTGATGATATTATACAGGCATTTCCTTGTTTTAGCATTCTAGCGACACAGCCAAACAGCTTACATTGTGTTGCATGTTTACCCCTTTTGCTAGCTCCTTGGGGCTTATACCTATGTTTATTATGATCCCTTTCATTTTATTCCTTTGCCATATGCATATTCTTATCTTTAGGGCAAGTCTATGGAGCATCGATTCATGTACGTAACGGGTAGTTTTGGGGGTAATTGAGTTTTTGGAGGCTTTGGTATGTTGATTTATTGAGGGGTTGATGACATTGAGTAATTGGTTTTGTTCCCCTCTTGTGCGGGTTCTCTATATATGCATTAGGTTGTGAGTTGACTTGCTAGTCCTATGCTTGTTAGGCTCTGTTCTTTTCATTGGTAAATCCCAGTTTATCAACTTTAACCCACTTCACGAACTTTAATATAAAAATACTAACTTCAGCCAACTTTAATCCACTATTTTAACTAACTTATACCCATCATATACAAAACATACCAACTTCAACACATTTTAATAAAAAAAATATCCACTTCAACACACTTCAACTAACTTCATCCATTTCCCAACCCCTATTTTCCAACTAAAGAGCAGGCACTTTTATAGTTGAAATTGTCATTCAATTTTCCAAAGAAAGAAAAGAAAAGTAAAAAGAAAAATCATGTTGAAAAAAAGGGGGAAAAAATAAAAATAAGAAATAAACTTGTTTAAATAAGTTGATTGACATTGAATATGTACATCGCTTGGGTCCTTTCTTTGTAAACTCATGTCCTCCTTCATTCATAGGGAGTATTCTTGTCATGTTGTTAGTTGATGTGCTTTATAGTTACTTGATGCTTTGTTAGTTGCTCCCTAGTCACTTGGCTAAATAGCTCCACATTGCCCAACTTCATTTGTTTGCTCCTTTCTCTTAACCTTTGAGCCCATATTATGACCCAAGTAAAGTCCTCTTAATTATCATGTGTACATTGCATCATAGTCGTGAAGAATTTGAGAATCTTGACAACCTTGTGATAGTTTGCATCTTTGAAATGAGTCTTAAGTGAACCTATACTATCTTTCAAACACATAAGGGGGAGGGTTCCACATTTCCTTCAAGTGAGGTCTTGTTGGTTCATTTAGCTCTACTCAATTCTGTGTATTTGTATGATGTGCTTTGTGATTCTTTGGGTGTGATCAAGTTTGATATCAAGGTTGTGGTGTCATACTTCTTCAAAAACATTCACCTTCTTCTGATTTTGAAATGTCTTATTCACTATTTGGGGTTGTCATTGATTGTTGCTATTGCTAGTGATGTGCTATGAGTTGCCTAGCCTAAGGAGGTCCCATGCTTTAAATCCTATATGCAAAGATCAAGCATGGGGGAGTTACAAGTGTCATATTTGCATGGATTATTTAAGCATTTGGGAGCCATTTTAGGGGACTAATATTCTCCATTGTACGATTTATGTTGCTATTTCTACTATTATTCTTGTGTTATGCTTGTTTGAAAAGTGTTTCAAGATTTTGACTTTGTGAGCCCAAACGTGTGAGCGTGATGATGATTCGGAGGCCTTGTGGATTAAAGAAGGCAGTAAAAGCAGCTGAAAGTCACTCAACACAAACATACCATGGTTGATGCCATGTTCTAAGACGGTATAGGAAGAAGCGGCCGGGTAAACAAGAAAGCACAGCCAATCAATGGGCACTACGGCCTACCCGTGGTGGGGACCTATATGTGTAAAGTAAAATTAGACGCCCTAAGCGTACAACTTTCACTGTAGTATTTAAAGGTAATCTCAGTGACGTTGGATGAAATTAGGTCACTAAAATATTGATATAATATATTCTTAAACTAACTAAAACAATAAACAACTAAAAATATTATTTAAGTTTAGCTAATTCTAAATCATCACTAACAACTCACCTAACTCCATAGGACCTAAATAACTTCAGATTAAGATAAAATAGAAAATTCAAATGTAACTAATCACATTATCTAAATAAAAGAAATAAAAGAAAAAGAAAAGAAAGCTAATTAACTGCGGCAAATAGGAAAGAAGAAGTAGCAAACGAAACGAGAAACCTATAATATGAGAAAAATTAGAAGAATGAGAATTGGGCACTTAAAAATAAACTAAGCAACAGCATCCCAAAGATGGTTTGCTTTCACCTAAGCTCTTATAGAATCTAAGCCTACCTAGCAATAAACAACATAGGACAGAAAAGGAGAAAGAAGACCAAAGAAGTTTAACCTCCATCAATGGAGGTGTCGGCCCAGAACTGTAAAATAGAATGCAACAGTGGGGAGGGAGAGCAAGCAAAAGCTATGGGCCTCTTGACTCACATTGAGCTCAACCCAACCCACTACACCTTTATCACATTTCTTCCTCCATCAATGGGGAAGAATTGAGCTTAGAATTGGGCACACAAACACAGCAGAAGCAACAGGGGATCCCAAGAACTCTTAACAAAAACCTAGATTCAATTGTTTAACCAAGAGCAAAACAAGAAAATCAAAACATACAGTAGATTAAAACCTCCACTATTAATATAGCTCATGAAGCCACACCCAAAATCGAGAAAACAGGGAAAGAAGAAGATCAAGAAACTAGGTAACTAAAGAAGAAATTATGACTCAAAAATAGTGTAAGCAATAATAGAATGATATGTAGATTATTTAACTCAAAATTGACCTGGATAGCTCACCACAAATGATGGAACAGTCATTGAAATGGCTTTAAGCTCTGCACAAAACATGGGAAAAGTAAGAATTAGCAAAACAAAATTAACCATCATTCTAGAAATTTCAAGGCTTATATTTATAATCCAACCCGAAGCAATGAATTACAATTGGAAACTCAAAGGATTTAAGGTCAAATTACATGAATTTGCAAACTCAAAAATAGATCTAAAATTGGAAAACAAAATAGAACAACGGCGGATTAAATCGAAACTAAACTGTAACTTTATATCTTGAAATGAAAATTATAATTAAGCACTTATAAAAAAACCTAGTCTCATCAAAATACAGTTTATGATTAGCTTTTGTAGCTCCCCAAACATGGCTCATCTTCATCCAACCGTTTGATTTCGCCCCTGATGAATGGTCAATATGACTGTTGATTTGTGATGAGGATGAGGAAAGGAAGAGGGAATTCAATGGTGGCAAGGTGCAGGAGAAGGATGGTGAGGGCATTGATCTGTTGGTGAAGATGATGGTGCTGTGCTAAAGTATGGTGTGGTGGTTTTGATATACAAAACAATAAAAAATCAAATAAAATTCTAAAAATCACAATTAATAAGAGCTAAATTAGGCATAGAAATATTGCAAAAATACATAATTTTGGTGCAAATAGGAGCATGCATCATGGGGATCCTCACGGCTGGTCCGTGGTGATCCTTTTTCCCATAGTCACTTGCATTCTTCGTGATTATTTGGATCCTTGTGCAATTTGACGATTTACAGGCTTGATTTCAGTGATAACACCTAGTTTTATTGCTTCCTTAGCATCTTTTGCATCATCTTCCAACACCCATCATCTATCTCATACCTATCTCCTACCATTAGAGAGAGTTGAAGAAGGGAGATGCAAGCAACAAACAACATTCGAAGGCTTTTGGAAGCCAATTGAAAGAGCATGATCCCGGCTACTAGGAAAGGCTTTTCTTTCCTTCTCTTTTCTTTTAACTTCTCTTTTACTTTTGATTAAGAATTCAGATATGATTTCTTTGTTGATTTCAACAATGAGCTAGTAGATTGGTTTATCTAGGGGCTCCTAAGCCGAGCTGATGCTATTGATTTTGCTAGTTTGAACTTTTTTACACTTTGAATCTTTACTAGTTTTTTCAGTTTAATGCTATTTGCTATTGTAAGATTTTTTGAGAACTTCTTACATGTATGTTAGATACTTGATCAAAGTACTCAAAGGTGAGGATCGGTGCTAGAAAACTAGGATTAGACTTAGTTTAATAACTACTTGAGAAAGGATTGTGACTTGAGTGGTATTATGATATTCACATTCTTAAACTCGATTCGATTAAGATCTAATGAGAATTAGTGATTAGTTGGATCAATGTAATTCACTTAGTTTTGGAAATTTTTTTTGAATTATATAAGTATTATCGACCATTGAATCTACCAGCTATGTAAAAAGTGCTTGTTTGACCAGTTAGATTAATGCATTACTAGGAGATGCTACCCTAGATGCTTTCAATCAATGAAGTTAGTCCTTGTTGATTAGCATTCGTTAGACAAAAATCCAAATTAAATCTTAATTTCACTTTCCAAGCTTTTAAATAAATACTTGATAATTCAATCTAGTCTTTGTGGGATTGACCTTGATCTATACTACAATTAATTGTGCACTTGTGGTGGCATCACAACTCCATAAGTCTAGTAGCCAACATAAGTTCTGGTTCGATGACTTTGTGGGCTATATTAAAGCAATGCGGCTCTTTTGTTTCTGTACCTTAGGTTAATCCCGTAATTTTCGATAGTGGTATCACAGCCTAAGTTACTGGTTTTTACACCAATTGACGTGATCTAAATCTGCCTATGCAATTTGTTCGTTAACTATGCTAATTTAATTTTCAAAGGCATAATTGTGTGTATTGCTGCCTGCTACTATGCCAAATTGAGTTCAACTAAAGACTGACTATGTGCTGCACTGTATTATTGATACTTCGAACCTAAAGGATTGACATTTGTCCCCTTAACCCTAGAATCTAACTCTTTGATCTCCCAAGGACCAACCTGACCTTAACTGTGACAGATATTATATTGCCTTCCCAAAGGAACCACCTTCGCCTTTCTGTGGCTATGGCAGCAATCGCTATAACAAGGCCTTAGTGGGCTATAAAATCGAGTCCTTCTTAAGAATATTTTTTTAAAAGGAGGGGATTTTCATCTCTAATTGGAAATAAAGTTACAATGGTAAAGAAATTGAGAGTATCCTCATAGCTACCATGAAGGGATGTCATGTCTATGTCTCTCGCCACCCACAAAGAGCTGTTTTAGCCAGCTTCTTCTTCCTCCAACCTCCTGACCCGCCAATGGAAGCATCATCGGTAAGAAAACCACTAAAATAACTTTTTCTGAATGCACATGAGCTCATGCGCCACTGCCTTAGTGGCACATTAGCTACTTGGGTTGCACATTAGACTCGATTTGGGAGGATCTACGCGGTGGTTGTAGTGGTTTTAGCCACGGTAGCCTTCTTCGGATCTTCTTCGAGGTTGGTGGTTATCATCCCTTGGTTTCTCGCTCATGTTGAGTGGCCTTCTTGGTGGATTGGTTGTTGCCCAGAGGGAGTAAGGCTGTGAAGGAGGTTGGTCGAAGCATTAATGGCAACGAAGGCGAAACATAATGGAGCTTTGGAACTCCAATTTTTTCGGTCATGGGTTAGAGAGAGAGTGAGTTCACATAGAGGGTATAGGGGTAGGTGGTTTTATTTTGAATCATGACCCCCTATTTTAAATGTGTTTTTATTTTACTTTTCTTTATTCATACCAAGAACTTATTTTTGCATAAAGTCTTATCATTCTCGGCATGATTTATCTTTCTGACAATAAAAGAGTGTGTGTGTGTGTGTGTTTTTTTTGGGTATAATCATGTAAAACTTATAATATTATATGAATTCGTTTCATGTAATTCAAATTTGTTTGAATGTGCTTTATCCCATTATCTGGTTGTATATGGTATGTAATTATTTATGAATTCATTTCATGAAATTTAAATTTGCAATATTATATGAATATATTTTAAAATAATAATTTGCGAGTAATGTTTGAATACGTTTCATATAATGAATTATACTATTAGATAAATTCGTTTTATATAAGATTATCATGTAATATTCACTGTTATTTAGTGACATTATATCAATACGTTTCATATATATGCAAATTTCATGAGATGCTGTGAATTTGTTAATTGTTTTAGCATTCTTCTATAGCCGAAGTCAATAAATATGAATTCGTTTCACATCATCACATAAATGTGTTTTATGATGTAAGTAAGGAATCATCTTATGAATTCATTTCATGAATTCTAAATTCGTAATATTAAGAAGGTGGTTTGTTATTTGCGAATCATTTTTGAATATGTTTCATGTTACTAGTTGTGTTGTATAAATATGTTTTTTACAATATCATGTTGAAAAGTATTATGTGAATACGTTTCATGTTAATTATAATTTAGTGAATTTATGTCAATGTGTTTTATGCAAGTTACATTAAGTTTTGTCACATGTTATTACATCTATATAAATTTGTTTTATATTTTTGTGAATATATTTTGCAATGTAGTGTCATGTTGTTATATATGTGATTCATATAACAAAATGAATTTGTAGTTAGCTACATAAAATTGGGTATTGTAAGTCATTAAATAATTTTTTCAAAAGACAGATATGTAATATGTGGCTATGATTATATAAATTCATTTTATATAATATAGTTTCATGTAAATTTGTTTTATATGACAAAGTTAGATGTCCTTGTGATGTTTCTCAGTCATTATGTTAATTAGTTTTACAATTATGTGCTCTGTAAACTTTTACAGAAATTATGGTAATTAAATTATAGAAATTTCTTAATTCATGTTCGTATGTGATGATTATGATCTTGGCGAAATTTTCAATCATACAATATGAATGATGACGTTTTCGGTAATTTAATTATTAAAAATTACGCCCAACATCCATGTATTAATATGTAACACCCCAAAATAAGCATGATTCACTGTTTGCATTCTTCTTAATAAATCCCTTAATTAGAACTGATAAACTTGATGATCGGCGTGTTACCGTCGTCCCCAAAAGGACAGGGCTTAAAGCACATATACTGCAGATGATGTAGTTGAGCGAAAATCAAACCCATAAACATTCAATATCATCCACAACCATACATGAACAACTGATAGCTAACATAAGGTTTATACAACATAGTAAGGTCGTTTCCCATCAGGTTTACAGTTCCATCAACTAAAACTTGTCAAGTAAATCTCCAAAATATAAGTGTAATACACCATTACTAATCCGACCAGGTTCCCTTCCTCACTTATTATCTTCAGCAGGTCTGCTAACATGAGGGCGATCCACTAAGCACTTCCTAAAACAAAACATAACAAATATTTCAAAATGAGAGTCAAAGCTGAGTACATGCATTTCTGTATTATTAAATGATTATTGAAAGATTGGTTGGGCCCACTTCACAATTCATTTTACGTTAAAATAGTAAATGAGATGAATGTAAAACTGTATTGTTAGTTATTATCTGGTAGTGAACCCATTGTAAATGTTACGATCTATGGATAGGTGTATACTCGCCAAGCCGATCGAGGGACCTAGCTTGAGGCCGCGCAGGTAACTGAAGAGAAAATGTCCTATAGATGATAACTGGCGAAATCACTAATTAGATGATAAATCATTGTATAAACTGATTCATTCATGTGCTTATCAAATCATGATAACTTTGACAAATACACTCTGATTTCTAAAGATATAGACATTGGATGTACCTAGAGTCTTTAAAATGCAATCTCATTTGATAATACTTATGCACAGTGGGAAATGATAGACTAGGCCCTGATTCTGCTTAAGAAATGTAATTATAGATATATGAAATTTGTAAACAACGCTCACTCTAATAATTTACAACTTTAATAGAAATTTATTAACTGAAAGACATCCATAACTCAAATGATTCAATAAAAGATAAATTGCACCAAAATGATTCCAAAGCTTACTTTAGTTTGAGGTAAATAATTTGGTGCAAAAGGCTAAAATATAATGATTGAGGTTGTTAGGTAAATTTTGAGCGAAAAATAAAAGCCACTAGTGTACGACTGACGTCGTAGTACTTGAGGGTCGTGTCCTCCGGGACGAGGATGAAATTAGGTCACGATTAAACTTAAAGTAACATGGATATGAAACTAATTAACATAATAATAATCTTACAAAATGATCCAAATTAAGAAAACAAAATATCATGAGAGACATAAATAAAGTAATCTAGCTGCAAAATACCCCAAGTTCTAATATTAGCGAATGTAACATCAGAGCATTTAATTAATCAAATTCTATCCCATCTTACCTCAATAGTTTTATTAAAACAAATTACAATGGTTAAAAAAAAAACAAACATGATGCCAAGACTAACAACTAGAATAAAGAACCCATTAAGCAGCAAACACCAAAGCTAATCAAAAGAACCAAAGTTAATTGGAAAAATAGAACGAAGAAGACAGAGAGTGGAGGAGGCAGAAACTACCTCGCATCATGACAGACCTAACCATGGGCTTAGATCCTACATCAACAACTTTGCAAGGCCTGAATTGAATGTTGAGAGATCATAATTGAAGGGCAAAGAGGAGAAGAACTCAGGGGAATAGGGTATGAAAATCTATGATAAAGAAGAATAGGGAGGATGTCCTAGCTCGTTAGAGCTTAGCCTAAGTTCATCAATGGAGGAGCACTCACCCAAGACTGTGCAACACAGACTGGGGCAATACCCTAAGTCCAAACAAGGTAAAACAGGAGAAGGAGAATTAGCTAGAGCAGACCACGATTCAAACCCAAAACACACAGCAACAAAATCCACATTAAAATCCACATCAAGAACTCACACAAAGGCAACCAGAAACCGTGATTGAACAAACATAATCAAAGAGGAAACAGCAAATAGAGGACAAACAGAGCAAGGTAGGAAAAAAAAACTTAGTTTCAACTTTCAACCCAAAGAAAGCTATGAACAAGATTCACGCTTGCCAACCATGGTGGAGGGCCACTGCTGATGCTAGAACGAAGAACAGGGGAGGGGAAGGATTTTTGAAATTACTCACGGACTAAAATTGCCACTAGCAAGCCAAATCATTCATTAAAGCTTAAACCAACCCATATTCACAAATTCCACTCGAATTCAAAGCCGAAATTCAAAACAAATAGGGCGGTGAAGTTTGAGAATTATATCAAATGAAATCCAAAAATAACAATCTCAAATTCATCTAGGCATACTCCGAATCAAAACAAAGCTTAATTGGGAAAAATTACAAGCTAGAAACGAATCTATTGTTTGAAATCCAAACGAAAGAACCAAACCCTAAATTCCTAAAGACTGTAATTAAAACGAAATTAAACCTAAAATTAAACCTAAAGCTTTAACTAAATCTAACCTAAACCCTCGATTGTTACCTAATTGCGCCGCTACCTCTGATTTATACCCAAATCCAGCTTCGATCTATACTGTTCAACCAAGGGGTAGCATGGATGGTGAAGATGATGCAAAGTGGATGCCTGTGTGGCAGTACGGGTGTCGCTGGTGCTTGATGATGATGGCGATGCTGGGGATGAGATGAGTTAGAGAGAGAGAAGAGACGAGAGAGAGATGGAGATGGAGCTGGATGAATATGGGTGCCGGGTATCGGAGGTTTGTTAGCTAAGAAGAGAGAGAAGGTGAAATGAGGGGGGCTTTAGATGTCACACAAGGCACATGTGGGGCAGGTTGGGTAGAGTTGAGGTTTTATTTTCTTTTTTTTTCCTCTTCTTTTTAGGTTGAAAAGAAACCGGGCTTAAGGATCGGGTCGGGTTTGAGTCAAGTCGGCCCAAATCTTCATTTTCGGCATTTTCATCATTTTTGCCGCATTTTTGCCGTAATTATTCAAAACCTACAAAACAAAATAAAATCAAATTAAACCTAAAAATAATGATCATAACGAGCATAAATCGAGTATAAAAGTATCGTAAAAATCACACATTTTTGGCACGAACAAATACCCCTACACCAAGATTTTGCTCGTCCTCGAGTAAAACAAACTAAACTAACTAAAAGGAAATCAAAAATAAGAAAAAGAAAGTCATAACTCGCTGTCGTTGGAATCATGGTAGCGTATGCAACAAGTCCTTTAAACCCCTCGATCTCCCAAGTGGACGAGTGAGGTCTCATGATGGTTTTCAAGTGAAATACCCACAAAAATTATTTCAATAAGAAAATCTTTTTGGTTTTTCTCAAAGCTAATATGTACAAAATTAGGGAAAGATGTGCACATATTCTAATAAACTAAATCACCTATGTAACCAAGTTATTAACTTGCGTGTATACAGAATGTACTTCAAAGCCCTCTACCTCATAAATAACATCAGAGCACTAATTTTTCACCCCATTGAACATCAAGATTCTGAACCCATCCCAGTGCTCATGTGCAAGTGTATCATCATCCCAAGGCTTAGATTTATCAGAATTAGACTTAATCCCACTTAACTAACACAACTACATTATTGACACTTTAACATTGGAAGCAAGCTTTCCCAGTAGCAGTATTGCCTCAAAGGATAACACCTAGTAGCATGTGCCACAAAGGTTAATGCCCATTAGCGCATGCCTCAAAGGGTACTTATCATTCCAAATTTTATTCTATCTCTTTGTCTTTGTCTCTTCTTTATTCATTATATATCTTTCTTTTCTTTTTCATTATTTCAGAGTAATCATGTCACAAGCAAGTGGGAGAATCATTCATGAAAGCCTAAGATCTGAAGATAATGATGAAGGAATAAACAAGGATTGGACTACACAATCTATAATGAACAACTGGAGTTAGAATTAAAGCTTAGAATGACACACTGATGCCGAAGACTTTTCACGCACATCCTACTTATATACAAGCTAATAATCAAAACACAGGAGATTTAAGCTCATCAGAAAGATACAAACGTCCCCAAAAATAAAAGAAATCTTCAAAATTTTTCAAAAATGGGCACCTCACTCCCACACCAAAACTTCACAATGTCCTCATTATGGAAGCTAAGGTGCTAAAAAGCGATTACATCAGCTATACAACCATAAAACCACACGAAATCACAAATATATACAAACTAAGACATCAGTACAAATCACAAACAAAATCAAAAACAAACATAAAATTGCCAAATCGAAATCTCAAAAGAAAAGCAAAAACAAAACTAACTCTAAAACTAACAAACCACTAAATGACCAAAATCAAAACCAAATCAAAACAAAATAAGACTCAAACACAAAAATCAAAAAGCAAAATAACTAAATAAAGAAAAATAAAAACCAAAACGTAACAACAGAAAACAAAATCATTCAAGACCAAAACAAACATAATCACCTAAAATAAAAACAAAACCAAACCAAGGTCTTACTAAACACCAACCTAAATCAAAAGAAACCCAAAACAAAACGAAATGCAAAAGAAAGAAAAGCTAAATACAAAACAAAAACAAAAACACTAAAACACCAAAAAGGAAACAAAAAGAAACTATTAAACCAAAAACAAGACCAAAGGGAAACCAAGACTCACCAAACTAAAGAAACAAAACAAATTGAAACATAAAAAACAACCCTAGATATCCACAACTAATAAGTATTCACAAAATCAGAACACAACCAAGGGTGATCATAGCCCACACGGCTCAACATATTTCAAATTGCTCCTCAAGATCAATCACCCATCACAATTCATAGTCCTAATTGTCCACAACTAAGTACGAAAAGAATGAAAAGAAAAGAAAAGGAGAAGAAGGGTGAAACGATCATACCAGGTCAGGTGCAAAAGTACACCTAAGCTATACCTTTGGAAATCGGCTTAGTTAGAGATCTATGAAGCATCAGCCACTCCATATTAAGCTGAAAAATGCTACTCAAATTAAAACTTGTCAAAGAACGTAGCAGCTTATCAAATAAAGAACCCTAACTCTCAATCACATAGAAACAGTGAAAAGCAGTGAGTTGGAGCTAGAAAGAGTACATCCATCTAACCAATAAAGCATAGGTAAGGGCCCGCTTCAACTTATCAAACAATTGGGCCCAATCAAAAAGAAAATGAACATACTTAGAACGAGCCAGTATTGAGGATGCTGGCCTCGAAACTATATCATCATGAACGAGCAGTCTAGGCAAAATAGTGGGTGCAAATTTCATAAGTCTGTTAAGTCCAATATGCATATGAGTCTGGTTTAAAGCAAAATTCTTAGTGGCAATGATCTCATACTCAACAAATTCAGATTTGCAATATTCAAAACGGAAGTCAGTTTGGAAAGGGTCAAAAGAGAAGGACTCATAATCAGCACAAAAACCATCATCATAACTTCCATGGGTCTCGAACTCATAAGAAAAAGATTTATACTCCGCATACAGAATATTGTCATCTAATTTAAATAGAAGGTCAGGAATGACGGGATCAAAAGAGAATGATTCATATTCGACATGAAAACCTACATCAAGACCTTCAATAACATCAAATCCACATGAAAAAGATTCATATTCTGCATAAAAAATATCATCATCAAAGTCTAAATTAGTGGGTTCCGTTGCCTCAACGCATGACTCCTGTGAAATAGTGTCTTGTGACTCATCTAAATCACAAAGCTCAACTTCAGGTGCGATGCTTATATCTAACTCACTAACAGTATCAGATTATTCACCCACATCAAACTCACAAAAGTCATTCAGAGTGGTGGGTGGGTAGGCAGAAATTAGCACATTATCAGTGATACCCTTAGGTGAGCTAGTGCGGGGTGCAAGGTTAGGTGATAGAGACATAGAGAGGTCCCTCTCTTGATCTAACTAAGCGAATACATGCCTTCATTCATGCAACGCCCCCAAATTAAACATAATCCACTATTTGTATTCTCCTTAATAAATCACTCAATTGTAATCTGATAAATCCAATGATAAGGGCATTACCGCCGTCCCAAAGGACAAGGCTTGAAGTATGTGTCCTAGAATAATGTAGGTAAGCATAACCTCAACCATACACATTCACATATGATCATCCATTCACAATCTAGCGTTAACCAATATAAGGTTTATAAACCATAGTAAGATAATTCACCATGTAATCTACATCCTCATAGACCAAACAATTCAAAATACAGCTTTAAAGTATGCATACACTGTATCACTGCTGAGATTTCCTTGCTCAACTTATCCTCTTCCGCTGCGCTGCTAGGATGAGGGCAATTCTCCGAGCATTTGCCTAAAACAAAATATGAAAAACATTTTGAACTGTGAACCGAAACTCAGTACATGCATTCCTGAATTGTTAAATGATCATTGAAACACTGATTGGGCCCGCTTTGCAATTCATATTAAGTTAAAATAGTGAATGAGCTGATGTAAAACTGCATTACTAGTTATTATCTGATAGTGAACCCCTTGATACTGTTACGATCTATGAATAGGTGTACACCTGCTAAGCTGATCGGAGACCTGGCCTAAAGCCGCGCGGGTAACTGAAGGCCGAATGCCCTATAGATGATAACTGACGGGGTCACTAATTAACTGATAAATTACTGTGTAAACTGATTCATTGATATACTTATCAAACATGATACTCTGATAAATGAACTTTGATTTCTAAAGATATAGGCAATGGATGTACTTGAAGTCTTTAAAATGATATCTCACTTGATAATATATATGCACAGTGGAAAATGATAGACTAGGCCTCATTTCTGTTTGAGAGATGTCATTACAAATAAATGTAGTTAGTAAACCATGTTCACTAATATAATTTATAACTTTAATGAAAATTGATTAATAAAAAAAACTTCTACAATCCCAATAACTCAATGTAGGGCAAGTTAAACTAAAATTATCTGAAAAATAAATCAGTTAAGGTTATTAAACTTGAAATACAACAAACTGATACGAAATAGACCAATTGGAATGATTGAGCTGCTAATAAAAAGATTTCGATTGATATAAATGAAATATGGGTTTCTGATATTTCTGAAATGAATAATAGAATGTGTAATGACTCTGAAATGGATAATACAAGGTTTAATGCCATGAGGGGTGTTGTGAGGTTCATAGGAGCTCAAATGACCTCAGTTTGGTCCGTTAAGCACTGATTTCTTTCTTCATATAACCACCCACTAAAATCATGCTTTAACTTATCCAAAACCATACCAACATTACCATAATCATTTATGATGATAAATATTACCAAATCAAATACAATATGACCTAAATCCACCACTTCAAACTCAAACTTGCTTGATCAAGAACAAGCTCAACCTTAGCATGCTTTCATGCTTAACCAGCAAATTAACACATCAAAAATAGCTCTTACTCTTATCATAATAGCGTGATCAACAATAGAAACCAACAAAAATAAGAATCAAAATCAAAAATCAGCATGATAGATAATGGAGTTTACTCACTTTGTGCTAAGAAAAAGAGGTGTGAATGATGCTTGAAGGATGAGATGGTGTGGCTGGTGGTTGGGGGATGTTGGGAGTGGCTGGCTGGTGGTGCTCCTGGTGGTGGTTGCCGGCAGCAAGGGGTAGCAATAAGGGCAGCAACCAGACGTGCACAGCAGAACAAAAATGAGGAGAAAGAAAGAAGAAGGCGCCTTGGTAAATTTGTGTGTGGTTTTTACTTGGTTGGAAATGAAACAAAAATACTTGGCTAAAATTGTTAGGCCCTAAAAAATATCTTTTGCTAACTAAAATTAGGGGTAACGATGGTAATTAGCTAAACAAATGGATTAAGAACTTGTTAGGCCGAAATCGACCTTAAATGAGCTCGGGTTGGTGAAAAATATTAAATCAAGTGCGATTAATTAAAAAAAATTTTTCGAAGTTTGAAATTAAATGTGATGTCATGAAAAATAATTTAATCTTTTAAATCATAATTATCGAGGCCTACTATCAAATTTTCCGAAATTGATACGGTAAATAAAACTTAAATTGCAAAGTGGGGCCCAAAATTAAATTCTCCCAACCGGGATAATTAAATGATATAAATAAATATGAAAAATTAATAATATGACTTAATTAAATAAATAAATATGCTTTAGGGTTGGGCTGTTACAACCTTCCCCCTTAAAGAGTTTCGTCCTCGAAACTTATGAACTTTGTTGAAACATGCAAGGTTATTTCAAATAGGCATGGGTACTTGACTCTCACTTGATCCTCAGTTTCTCAAGCAGCTTCTGAAGAGGTATACTTTGCCTTAGAGATACCTGCTTAGTGCTTAACTACTTAATCCGGTGATCTAATATCTGGACCGGGTGCTCGTGAAACACAAAACCCTCAATGACCGCAATGAGCTTGATTATGACAGCGTGATCAGGATATGAAATATATATTGCATGAGTTGTGAGGCAAGGAACACGTCATGCACGTGTTTAAGCTATGTAAGCAGACCTGGTAGACAAGCTATGCAATTCGACCTTTCAATAAACTAGATCTTAGCCTCAACTTAGTTCTTATTTCAACCTCCTTACACCCTTAGTTGTGAAACTTTCTAAAAAACCTTGTTATATACATGAAAATCTAGGAATTTGCTTCTCTTATCAACATAGCATTTCTATCGCTTTCAAAAGAATATTTTCAGGAATCTTCAGACATATATCACCTTATTAAATGCTGGAGAAGATCTTCATGACCCGTAAGATGATTTGTCATTTATGTCTGCCGTCATTTTGTCCTGATATTTAATGAAAGATTCTCTGCTAGTGCTATCACAACGTTGACTGCTAGGAGTTCCATACTTTCTTCAAATGCAAATGTTGGTCGTAGGTTGTGAAGTACTAAATGCTCCAACTTAGAATAATTGATCCATTGATATTTTTAGATGCTTGCCCATCTGTTTCAAGATGATAAGAACTGCTAAAGTTGAATCTAGTTCTAAAGGCTCTTTGAAGTGCTTGCCCAAAGCAAGCTTGAAATCTCTTATCTCTATCAAACATTACATCTGAAGGAATTTCATGATAAAGTTTGTTAAAATTGGATCTCCTTCTCAAGATTTTGCTTCATTCTTTGGAACCCAGGATCACTATCCTGATCCACTCTAATTTCCTTCATAAGGAAGGGCTGCTGTAAGGTAAGTGCCCGTAATTGAACATTCGCTTTCCTATGCGACACTAATTGAATACCCAAGTCCTCAAGCTCTCTCAAGAGATTCAATTGAATAATCACTATAGTGCGCAAGGGATGTCGTGCCTTCCTATTCAGGGCATCTGTCACAATATTTCTCTTTCTTGGTTGCCATTGGATCTGCCACAACTTATGTTTTATGTAGATTGAGCTTTTTCTGAGTGAAGATGTACTTCAAGCTTTGATGATCAGTATTGATTCCGTATGGTACCCCATATAAGCAATGTCTTCAAATTTGCAATGCAAAAACTACATAAATGGGTAGGATAATTCTTCTCATAAGGCTTAAGCTGTTGGGAGGCATAAGCCACCAGTTAAACGTCTTGCTAACTTTATAGCTTTCTTCAACAAATTAGTCAGGGAGGACAATATTTGTTAAATCCTTCCTGAACTCGATAATTCCCTACTAAACTTAAATAGTTCCTAATCTCAGTGCATTGGTGGGTCTTGGGCACTTCGTAACTGCTTTCACCTTTTGCAAATCAGCCTTAATTTCTTCCTTTAATACCATATGTTCCAAAAACACCATTACTTCAAACCAATACTCATACTTCTTGTATTTGCTATGCAATTGATGCTCCCTCTAGGTCTGTAACACTGTCCCCAAATGAACAGTATGCTCATCTTTGTCCTTGGAGTATTTCAAGACATCTTTTATATACACCACCATAACTTGTCTAGATATGGTTTAAAACTCTATTCATAAGATCTGTAAAGGCCGCGGAGCCATTGATTAGACCAAAAGGCATCACAGTGAATTCACCATGACCCATAGATGGCCCGTAGTGTGGTTTTGGTAATGTATTCAGATATAATGCTAAGTTGATGGTACCCTGACCTCAAATCAACCTTAGATCAGACTCCTGCTCCCTACAGTTGATCAAATAAGTCATCTACTTGGGGCGATGGGTATGTGGTATTGAGGGTGATCTTGTTCAGGTCTTTGAAATCAATACATAACCTTAAGGTTCCATTCTTGTTCTTTACAAATAACACTGGGGCACCCCATGGTGATACACTTGGCCTAATAAAGCCCGTTTGTAATAGCTCATCTAGCTGAATCTGTAGTTCCTTAAGCTCAGTTGGGGCCATACGATATGAGGTTTTTGAGATAGATTAGGCACCAGGGATGAATTCAATCTCATAATCAATTTCTCTTGGCGGAGCAGTCCCGGTGACTTTTTCGGAAAACTTCTTTGAACTCACAAACTATAGGGATGTCTTCTACTTATTCTTTCTTAGGTTGAATGTTAATAGCATGACACCAATGCACAATATATCCTTGATATAAGAGCTCACTTGATTTCATAATAGAATTTAAAGGACAAGGCTTTTCCTCTCTTTGACCATAAAACATATTTCTCTCCCTTGTTCTTTTCTTGAAATAACCTTAGGGTCATCACAACCTATCTTGACCCCATAAGTACACAACTAGCTCATTTCCAAAATGATATCGAAGTCTGACCAGTCAAATTGAATCAGAACTCCAAGGGAAACTATCTCACCAGTAGTAATTGAAACAAATTTATAAGATGTAGAACACTCAACTCTAGAGTCGTTGGATAACTTGATTCCATAATTGGTTTATGTCTTCTTATTCTCAAGGTTCACTTACATGGCAGATCATGTGAATATAAATGAATGAGTGGCAACTGAATCAATCAATACACAAAATAGCTTCGAAATTAAAAGAGAGCTTCAGTGCTGCACCAAAGGTGGTAGCTTCCTTCTTGCTCAACACATAAGCCCTTCCTACAGCTGCGGGCCTTGAAAGTGAGAGCCCTTATCTACAACCTTTAGTTTTCGGGAGCAGGCAGCAATAAGGTGCTCTGGACTACCACACCGCGTGCATTTGTGAGTTCCCATTTGGCAATCCGGGGCAGTGTAGTTATTCTTTCCACAAATCTGCTCCAAGTGAAGCCAACCCTAAGAGCCTATTCTTAACAGTGTTCCACCAAATATCAGTTTCACCAGTTAGATCAAATGTTCCAATGTTCACCCTGTTATCACCTGGAATCTCTGTTACAGTGAAAACTTTCTCCACTCCTCGAATCCATTTTTAAGGTTCCACTGGGTCATACTTTCCTAGAGTCCTTTAGTATGAATCAACTGAAGACATTTTTCTATGGGGCTGCAACCCATCAAAATTTCTCACTGACACACTCCAAATGTATGACAAAGATTTTGATTGTCCAACTTAAATTTAATGAAAGTGATCTTCAACAGGAAACTGAGGTTGAATCAGCCAAAATGGGTAGACACATCACGTTTCCCTTAGCAATGAATTCCACAAGTTTGATAATAACCAGCCTTTATACAACGCGTAGTTAAGATCTACCTGCTATTCAAGCATGCTACAAAATTATCTTCTATTGACATGGGTGCAACCCAATCATAATCCAGCTACTAGTAACAATTAAGCTCTTAAAAATAGGAAAAGTGATCAGAACTGATGAAGATATGACATAAGAGTGAATGATGATGCAACTGGATGGGGTGATGCTATGAAGACAAAAAGATAAAGCCTCTAATCAAGTGAGGCGTATCCAACAGTTGATCATCCAACAAGGATAATGGTAGATGGTATGTCATCAGAAAGTGCAGTGAAATATTTTTAAGAGTAATGTCTACTTCACAGATGGAGGTGGAGTCAATGGACTGCTGGTAAGAGTTTGGGTAATTTAAGCAAGCCTTGAATTGCAACAGATTGAAGCAAAATGTCTCTCTAAAGTGTCCTTGGTTTCTCTTATATGGAATCACCGATAGTTAATATGTACCATAGAACAAGCCTCTCCAAAATCCTACAATTCAGGGGATACTAAATTAAGAAACCCCATATAGCTCACTTAGATGAAATTCTTAAGTTACAGAAGAAAATATCTGCAATCAATGAGGCATATTGAAGCAATTGCCACTTGGATTTGAGAAGCGCACCAAATGGCACCCATATGATGAGGAAATATAAGCTCAAAATTGTATGTATCCACTGACTTAAACAGTCAGTACCATCAGACTTCTAGGCTGAATTTCATTGGCCATTGGTCTCCAAATATGTTGCAACATGGGTCATTGGAAAGCTTAATTTCTGAGCTTTGATATAGAATAACTAAAACATCTCTATCTAATGGAATGTATGGACTGCAAATGGACTAAACTCAGACCTTGTGCATTAGGATTCTGCCAACTTTGTAGCCTTTGACTTGTCTAATAGTTTTGAATGACCAAAAGACCTCTAATCCACTTGAAACTTATTTCACATGAAAGATATCTCCTTAAAATTAAACTCAGGATAGAAAATCCTTGCGTAAATCATGGTGATCATGGACAAAAGTTACTTCAAGATCGATCCTTGTGCACTGATCAAAACTGCCAAGTTGATTGAACTTGTGTATTCCGCCCATACTTGGTTTTTCATATATATTTAACCTCAAAATGAGTCAAGGGCCTTTCATAGGACACATTTGTAACAACCCCCAACCCTAGGGCTGCGAGTGTTAATGATTCTGAAATTTCTGGGGCGAAACGGACAGAGTTTCGCTTGCAAACTGGTCAATTCCCAGGCTTAAAGCTTTACATCACATCATCTACATTGAATAGAAGTGTAAAAGGATGCCAGATCAAGCTCAATGGCTACATGCCGGAGACCACAACTCTACGGGCTACACGCCCGGAGTATAAGAGTTTACATCCCAAAAATAAACAATTCAAGTTAACAGAATGGCATACCAATCAGATGGGTGACTCGTATGACCATACAAATCTAAATACGTTGGAATACCTTTAACTTGTTATTCAAAATCACCCTCGAATCTGATGCTTGAGATCAAACTATATACACATTGTATGGATCCATCTGACAAAGAAGAATATACGAGTAGAATATATGAGAGATAAGCAGACATTACTGTCGTCACAAATCTCTAATGATATCATAATAATCTTCATTCTTCACTAACCAACTTTCTCAGTATCTTAACTCCATACTCCCTATCCCATAAGAAAAATCTCAACCTCGCTCTGATACCAAATCTGTAACACCCCCAAATTAAACATAATCCACTGTTTATATTCTCTTTAATAAATCACTCAATTGTAATCTGATAAATCTAATGATAGGGGCGTTACCGCCGTCCCAAAGGACAAGGCTTGAAGTATGTGCCCTAGAATAATATAGTTAAGCATAACCTCAACCATACACATTCACACATGATCATCCATTCACAATCTAGCGTTAGCCAATATAAGGTTTATAAACTATAGTAAGATAATTTACCATGTAATCTACATCCTCATACACCGAAGAATTCAAAATACAACTTTAAAGTATGCATATACTGTATCACTGCTGAGATTTCCTGGCTCAACTTATCCTTTTCCGCTGCACTACTAGCATGAGGGCAATTCTCTGAGCACTTGCCTAAAACAAAACATGAAAAACATTTCGAACTGTGAACCGAAGCTCAGTACATGCATTCCTGAATTGTTAAATGATCATTGAAACACTGATTGGGCCCGCTTTGCAATTCATTTTAAGTTAAAACAGTGAATGAGCTGATGTAAAACTGCATTGCTAGTTATTATCTGATAGTGAACCCCTTGATACTGTTACGATCTATGGATAGGTTTACACCTGCCAAGCCGATCAGGGACTTGGCCTAAAGCCGCGCAGATAACTAAAGGGCGAATGCCCTATAGATGATAACTGACGGGGTCACTAATTAACTGATAAATCACTGTGCAAACTGATTCATTGATATACTTACCAAACATGATACTTTGATAAATGAACTCTGATTTCTAAAGATACAGGCAATGGACGTACCTGAAGTCTTTAAAATAATATCTCACTTAATAATACGTATATACAATGGAAAATGATAGACTAGGCCCCATTTCCGTTTAAGAGATGTCATTATAAATAAATGTAGTTAGTAAACCATGTTCACTAACATAATTTATAACTTTAATGGAAATTGACTAATGAAAAAGACTTCTACAATCCCAATAATTCAATGTAAGGCAAGTTAAATCAAAATGATCTGAAAAATAAATCAGTTAAGGTTATTAAACTTGAAATACAACAAACTGATACAAAATAGACCAATTGGAATGATTGAGCTGCTAATGAAAAGATTTCAATTGATATAAATGAAATATAGGTTTCTGATATTTCCGAAATGGATAATAGAATGTGTAATGATTCTAAAATGGATAATACAAGGTTTAATGCCATGAGGGGTGTTGTGAGGTTCATAGGAGCTCAAATGACCTTAGTTTGGTCCGTTAAGCACTGATTTCTTTCTTCATATAACCACCCGCTAAAATCATGCTTGAACTCATCCAAAACCATGCCAACATTACCATAATCATTCATGATGATAAAAATTACCAAATCAAATACAATATGACCTAAATCCATCACTTCAAACTCAAACTTGCTTGATCAAGAATAACCTCAACCTTAGCATGCTTTCATGCTTAACCACCAAATTAACACATCAAAAGTATCTCTTACTCTTATCATAATAGCATGATCAACAATAGAAACCAACAAAAATAAGAATCAAAATCAAAAATCAACATGATAGATGATGGAGTTTACTCACTCTATGCTAAGAAAAAGAGGTGTGAATGATGCTTGAAGGATGAGGTGGTGTGGCTGGTGGCTGGGGGATGTTGGGAGAGGCTGGCTAGTGGTGCTCCTGGTGGTGGTTGCCGACAGCAAGGGGTAGCAGTACGGGCATCAACTAGACGTGCACAGCATAGCAAAAATGGGGAGAAAGAGAGAAGAAGGTGCCTTGGTAAATTTGTGTGTGGTTTTTACTTGGTTGGAAATGAAACAAAATACTTGGCTGAAATTGTTAGGCCCCCAAAAAATATCTTTTGCTAACTAAAATTAGGGGTAACGATGGTAATTAGCTAAACAAATGGATTAAGAACTTGTTAGGCCGAAATCGACCTTAAATGAGCTCGGGTTGGTGAAAAATATTAAATCAAGTGCGATTAATTAAAAAAAAATTGTCGAAGTTTGAAATTAAATGTGATGTTATGAAAAATAATTTAATCTTTTAAATCATAATTATCGAGGCGTACTATCAAATTTTCCGAAATTGATACGGTAAATGAAACTTGAATTGCAAAGTGGAGCCCAAAATTGAATTCTCCCAACTGGGATAATTAAATGAGATAAATAAATGTGAAAAATTAATAATATGACTTAATTAAATAAATAAATATGCTTTAGAGTCGGGCTATTACAATTCAAGTCAGGCCTAGCATAATAAGATGGTTCAAAATCATCATAGAGACTAATGTCAGGTTTACGATATCCTAAACTAGAATCAAGCTCACTATAAGTCTCCTTATTTTGGTTAAAACATTGAGAACATGCAGCAATTCTCACTTTCATGGTCTCTATCATTTGATCAGTCATTTCATTAATCTTCTTTTCAAAACTTGCACATGTAGCATCAACATAAGCAAGAAAAGGATAAGTATGAGCATCATGGTCAGAAGATTCACAATAATCGCACAAAATAGGAGGCATATAATAGTAATATGGGTCAATTGAATCTATAAAGTAGTTCGAAGGGTAAGAATTAGCCTGAAAATCATACTCACCATGAGTTGGGTATCTAAAAGTCTCTTTAGCTTATTCAAACGCATAGGTTTCCCAAGCTAGTTTTTCAAAGAAATCCCAAAATTCATCTTGAGTTTTAGATAATAATTCTATTAAACCTCCAGGACAAATTGATTCAACATAACTCCTTGACTCAACATTTAAACCCACAGCAATGACCTCACAAATTTTTCATTTTTCAAAATTGTGATTCAGTTGAGCACGATAATCATTAAGCGTTAAAAGATAACTCCAAAAGGGTTCATACTCATATTGCGGGAAATGAAAAACTGGCTTTTGAAGTTTTTGAGGTTTTTAAAGTTTTTCAATTTTTAGTGATTTTCAAGTTTTTCTAAATTTTTATGGGTTTTTGGATTTTTTTTTAAGAAATGAACTAAATAAACCACAACTAATAATAAATGAACAAAATAAGTCACAGCATAAGGAGCTAATAAGAATGAAACTAAGAACAAGAAAGATGCTCAAACTAAGGAAAGCATAAACTTGCCACTTTGTTTTTTAAATTTTTAAAATTTTTCAATTTTTTTGTGGTTTTCAAGTTTCTCAAATTTTTTTTTCAATTTTAGGCTTTTCTAATTTTTAGTGATTTTCAACTCTTTCTAATTTGTTTTTGAATTTTGGGAAATTTCAACAAATGGCCAAGCTAAGTAACAATTAATAACGAAATAAACACAGTAAGACATAACATATGCAACTAAAAAGAAAGTAGCTAAGAAAATGAAATTTTGACCTAATTTCATGCCGTCGTCGCCGGCAACAGCACTAAAAACTTGTTAAGTAAATTTTGAGTGAAAAATAAAAGCCGCAAGCATACGACTGACGTCGTAGTACTTGAGGGTCGTATCCTTATGGACAAGGATAAAATTAGGTCACGATTAAACTTAAAGTAACATGGATATAAAACTAATTAACATAATAATAATCTTACAAAATGATCCAAATTAAGAAAATAAAATATCATGAGAGACATAAACAAAGTAATCTAGCTGCAAATTACCCCAAGTCCTAATATTAGCGAATATAACAACAGAGCATTTAACTAATCAAATTCTATCCCGTCACACCTCAATAGTTTTATTAAAACAAATTACCATGGTTAAAAAAAAAAACAACATGATGCCAAGACCAACAACTAGAATAAAGAACCCATTAAGCAGTAAACACCAAAGCTAATCAAAAGAACTAAAGTTAATTCGAAGAACAGAATAAAGAAGACAGCGAGTAGAGGAGGCAAAAACTACCTCGCATCATAACAGACCCAACCATGGGCTTAGATCCTACATCGACAACTTTGCAAGGCCTGAATTGAATGCTAAGAGACCATAATTGAAGGGCAAAGAGGAGAAGAACTCAGGGGAATGGGGTATGAAAATCTAGAACAAACAAGAATAGGGGGGATGTCCTAGCTCATTAGAGCTCAGCCTAAGTTCATCAATGGAGGAGCAGTCACCCAGGACTGTGCAACACATATTGGGGCAACACCCTAAGGCGAAACAAGGTAAAGCAGGGGAAGGAGAATTAGCCAGAGCAGACCACGATTCAAACCCAAAACCCACATCAACAAAATCCATCCACTTCAAGAACTCACACAAAGGCAACCAGAAACTGTAATTGAACAAACATAATCGAAGAGGAAATAGCAAATAGAGGAGAAACAGAGCAAGGCAGGAAAAAAAAAAAAAAAACCTATGTTTAACTTTCAACCTAAAGTGAGCTATGAACAAGTTTCAAGCTCGCCAACCATAGTGGAGCGCCACTGCTGATGCTAGAACGAAGAACAGGGGAGGGGGAAGGATTTTTGAAATTATTCACTGGCTAAAATTGCCATTAGCAAGCCAAATCATTCACCAAAGCTCAAACCAACCCATATTTACAAATTCCACTCGAAATCAAAGCCAAAATTTAAAACAAACAGGGTGGTGAAGTTTGAGAATCATATCATACAAAATCCAGAAATAACAATCCCAAATTCATCTAAG
This sequence comes from Carnegiea gigantea, assembly GCA_029747015.1. Classification (NCBI taxonomy): domain Eukaryota; kingdom Viridiplantae; phylum Streptophyta; class Magnoliopsida; order Caryophyllales; family Cactaceae; genus Carnegiea; species Carnegiea gigantea. Next base: position 827,239 of record JAKOGI010000230.1, read on the forward strand.
CATACTCCCAATCAAAACAAAGCTTAATTAAGAAAAAATACAAGCTAGAAACGAATCTATTGTTTGAAATCCAAACAAAAGAATCAAACCCTAAATTTCTAAAGACTGCAATTAAAACGAAATTAAATCTAAAATTACCCCTAAAGCTTGAACTAAATCTAACCTAAACCCTCGATTATTACCTAATTGTGCTACTACCTTTGATTTATACCCAAGCCCAGCTTCGATCTGTACTGTTCAACCAAGGGTAGCATGGATGGTGAAGATGATGCAAAGTGGATGCCGGCGTGGCAGTACGGGTGTTCCTGGTGCTTGATGATGATGGCGATGCTCGGGATGAGATGAGTTAGAGAGAGAGAAGAGATAAGGAAAAGAGAGATGGAGATAGAGATGGATGAATAGGGATGTTGGGTATTGGGGGTTTGTTAGCCGAGAAGAGAGACAAGGTGAAATAGGGGGTTTAGATGTCACGCGAAGCACATGTGGGGGCGGGCTGGGTAAAATTTAGGTTTTATTTTCCTTTTTTTCCCTCTTTTTTGGGTTGAAAAGAAGCCGGGCTTAAGGATTGGATCGGGTTTGAGTCAAGTTGGCCCAAATCTTCATTTCCAGCATTTTCATCATTTTTTTCGCATTTTTACCGTAATTATTCAAAACCTACATAACAAATCAAAATCAAATAAAAACCTAAAAATAATTATTATAACGAGCATAAATCGGGTACAAAAGTGTTGTAAAAATAGTTGAAAGGCATCCATAACTCAAATAATTCAATAAAAGATAAATTACACCAAAATGATTCCAAAGCTAAGTAAATTCATGTACTTTAGCTTGAGGTAAATAATTTGGAGCAAAAAGGCCAAAATATAATGATTGAGGTTATAAAGAAAGGACTTTAATGGTCACAAGTAGGATGTAAATCTTGATATTTTTTGAGTCGAATAATAAAAGATTTAAGGCCAAGAGGGTACAATTAGGTTTGGGATAGCTGCTGAAATCACCATAGCTTAGGCTGATAGGCACTGTTTTTGAGTCGTTACTCTCCCCACTTCTCAAATTTCATTTTCATGCCCATTTAACTCGGCTTTCAAACCAAAGTAAGTTTCTAACCATAAATAAAGTTGTTGAGCTCACTAAACTTTGTAATTTCTTTGCAATATTTCTAATTATTTAGAAACTTTTGATTAAACTTCCAAAATTCTATTTCACAATGTGGCAACATCTTATTAGCGCTTCAAGGTCTACCATAGAAGATTCATATCTTTCACCCCTGACCTCAAATTGAGCCATAAAACCCTAATACGAAAAGTTTAAGAAGACCTACAACACTTTTATTAACAGTGGAAAACACAACTACTATAATACGAATTCTAAAATTGAGCTTAAACAAAACCGTGTATAGACTGAGTTTATCTTGAGCAGTCTTAGTAAATTGGCCATAACGTTCTCCACAAAACTCGAAATAAAGTGATTTAAGAGGCATTTGAACGATAACTCATTGAACTACCTATTCGCCAAAAATAATAGTTTTTGGATGCTACAATAAATACCAATTCATTTTCAAAGTGACCCCTGTTTTGGGTATGTTTCTAGCCCTAGATGCACATATTTTCAATCTTTTCTTCACATCATCTCTCAAAACAAAAAAATTCCTATAAACCCACTTACTTGTATTATCAATCTAAGCAATTTCTTTTGGTCATTTATATGATTTTCCATAGACCATCAACTTTGGCAAAACTCTCACAACACTATTTTTTTAAGCTACTAGCACATCCAACCTCAAAAATTCCATCTAATTCAATCCAAATAACATACTTGATTCAAGAATCAAAGTACATCATGCATGGTCATAAAATTCTAGGTTATGTCCATTTCATATTTGCATCCAAAGCCATCCAAAACTACTTTTCACAACATCATAATCATTTTTTATGCCAAAGATTATGAAAATTAAATCAAAAACTCAAAGGTCATCATTATCAACCCCAAGCTTGCATGATCATGTATGATCTTAGTTCTTACATGTTTCATATTTACATCCAAAGTCATCCAAAACTACTATTTAACCTCCAAAATTTCAGCTAATTCAATCCAAATAACATACTTGATTCAAGAATCAAAGTACATCATGCATGGTCATAAAATCCTACGTTACGTCCATTCCAAAGTCATCTAAAACCACTTTTCACAACATCATAATCATTTTTCATGCCAAAGATTATAAAAATTAAATCAAAAACTCAAAGGTCATCATTATCAACCCCAAGCTTGCATGATCATGTATGATCTCAATTCTTACATGTTTCCATACTTAACCAACTCAATAAAATATCAAACTAACACTTGCTTATATTAATATAACATAATCCATAATTATATCCAAATGAAAACCAAAATTAAACAAGATTAGGTTAGGGTTTGACCTCACTTAAGTTTGAATATAAGAAGATAGAGGTGGTGTTTGGTGGTGGTAGGAGTTGGGGATGGTGGCTGGTGGTGTTGGGGGTGGGGCTGGGGGCTGGTGGCTTGAGGTGGCTGGAAGTGGGAGCAGTAGCCTGGAACAGGCGATAGAGCTGGCTGACAACAGGCTAGCCGTGGTGGGTGTGGACGAGAGAGGAAAAAGAAGAGTAGCTTTTTACTTGGTTAAAATGATTTTCAATTTCATCTTGATTTGCTTGCTGATATTTAAGCCCCTAAAATATCTTTTCGCTAATTAAAATTAGATACAAATGATGGTAATCAACTAAAGTTAACTGCACCAAAATTTTCGGGCCATAATTTGAACCCAAATGAAGTAGGCCACAATAAATAAATTTGGGCGCAATTTTTTGCATGGCCAAACTTTAATTTTTTGTGATGTTATGGAATACAATTTATAGCTCAATCATAATTACTGAGGCATACTATCGATTCACTCAAAATTAGGATGGTAAATAATACCGAGAATTGCAAAGTCAGGCTAAAATAAATTTTCCCAATTAGAATGATTAAATGTTATAAATAATTAAGGGAAATGAATAACATGGGTAAATTAAATAAATAAACATGATTTAAGATCGGGCTATTACAGCCTTCCCCCTCTAAAAGGTTTGTCCTTGAAACTTATGAATTTTAGCAAAACATGCAAGATTATCTCAAATAGGTGTGGCTTTTTGGCTTTTATTTCTTCCTTAGCTTCCCAAGTGGCTTCTGACGAGGTATGATGTAACACCCCGAATTTCTAATCTTTTTATTTACTAATATTAACCTTCGTGACTGCGGAAAAACCTAGGTGGGATTTTACCGCCATATTTCATGCTTGGAAATGCCAGGCTGAGTATCAACCAACATTAAGTCAAATATATTCTCCAATCTTAACAACAATTCAAGTCCTGACAACAAGTGTAACAATAACTAAGCCAAAACACACTCTTTAGCAACTCCAATCCGGAAACTGATTCAATTCAAATTAAAACATAAATAACGGAGCCTCGCTCTAGTTAGGATTCGCATCCATATGCGCACATACTTCACCTAAAAACAAAACATTTAGAAAAATATGAGCTAATCTTAATAACAACCATCCCTAGCAGTGAAGATACGCACACAAATTCATTTCAAACCATTTTAGGGGTGGGGGGAACAACAAGAGCAATTCAATTATTTCAACATTCTCAATAGAACCATAAAATAATCCTAGTTCCCTTTATTCAATTTCAGGTTCACAAGGGTGGACGACCCCATGAGGTCTCATGGCCTACACTTGAGTTTAGAGCAGCCGTTTAACTACAACCTGGCCTACAATCAATTTGGACGGTTACCGTTTAACCATACCCTGGCCCACCGTTAATATGGACAGTTACCGCTAACCTAGCCTACATCTATCGCCAAAGAGGCATGTGGACGCTCGCATGCATGCACTTTACCTGGGGAAGGCTAATGGCCTTCAAAACACAAAAAGATATAACTCCTCAGCCTCACCCATTCAGCCAGTCATTTACACATGCATAGTTAGTATTAATCTTTAACTAACATATCTATCCCAACCCGACCCATTCTGGTCCCAAAGCATTCTACTATATTTTCGTAACACAATTAGCCCCATAACCCATACATTCACTGATTTAGCAAAACATTACAATGTAAATCATAAGAAGCATCTCATTACACATTCACCTGGAAAAATCCCCCGAACATCAATACGAAACACATTCAAACAACCTTCAATCATACTCATAAGTCACGTTTTTTGAGGGATGCTCAAGGGAGGGTTAGGGCATAATTGTTACCTGGTAATCTGTAACTTATGGGCTTGGTATCCTAGCTCGGCCTAATGATCCATACATGGACCAAAATAACATTCGTACTTAGCCCCCAAATTTTACGAGACACACTCACAGTCCACCCCTAGTTTATAATAGTTTTCCTATGATTTTTAGACGACTACAGAAATTTTGAATCGCAGCTAACCCAGTTCCTAATTCAGGTCATAATCTACGCCCAACAGCTAGAGGCCATAACTTGAGTTCCCGATGTCAAAATTTAAAGATTTACCCATTTGGGAACGGTTAACTCATCGACTACAACTTCAATATTCAGTGCTTCCCCAGACAGTCCTTAGAAATTAGTCCATAACTTTCTCAATTCAGATCCGATTCTCTTGATTCAAAATAGTGCAAAGGACATCTTGGCCTAATAACAACAAAAATTTCATAATTTTTGGACTAGTGCAACATCGTGGGTGAAGTTTTAAAGTTGATGTTCGTTCTGGACTCATTCCAGTGACATTCTACCCCAAAATCCTACCTCTAAAGGGTGTTCTTTTAGTCCTAATTTTCACATCATTGGGTCACACGACTACCCACATCAATCTTATCGATTCTAAGCTCTCTACCAAACCAAGTCAAGCCAAAGATTACGAATTTATTCAAAACAAATATTGAAACATCACTATCATGCTTACCTTGATCTAGTTTTGAAAAGGGGATGATTGAATCGTCACCCACTTCAAAATTTAAGTCTGAAAATTTGTAAAACTTGCTTCAAAAGTTGTAAACTTGTACCCTCCAATCGCAAAGACCATAAAATAATAAAAAGGCTCTAGTTTTTTTTTTTCTTGTGTGCATGGGAGTTGTATGGGAGTAGGGCTTGGAAATTATGCACCTAGCACTTACCAAAAGCAAAGAGGGAGAGAGCGTGGGTGGCGGAGGTGGCTGGTGGCGGTGGCACAAGGAGAGGGGGCGAGAGAAAGAGAGAGCAAGGGAGGAAGGAGAGAGAGAGAGAGGGAGAAGATAAAGAAAGAAACCAAGAGGGGGGTGGGAGACGGCTAGGGCTGAGGAAGAAGGGGAGCGAGAGTTTGAGTGGGAGAAGGAGAGGTAATTTCCTGGGGTTAGAGTGTTTTGGGAGGGAAAAATAATTATTCAAAAGATGATTAAGATTTTTAAATAAATTTAGACCTCCTTCCCTTCCCAAAATAGAAAGATTTGGAAAGAAAACAATCTTACATTGACTTGGACTGATTTAAATCATAAATCCTAAGTCGATCCACGCTAAGTATAAATTAACCCGAAAATGAATTTCTAGGGTTTTACATATGATTTGTCCAAAGTACTTTAACCAATGGTATCTGCTTGTTGCATAGGTGAGAAATCCTGTGATATTGGATGGGGTGCTCTCCGTAAACTAAACCCTCAAAGGCTGCAATGGGTTCGGTTATGATGGTGTGGTCAAGGATTTGGAATGTACTTCCTGAGTTGTGAGGCAAGTGCTAACAATTGAATGTTTATTTGCCCATGTGACACTCATTGAACACCCAAGTCCTTAAGTTCTCTTAAGAGGTTCAATCGAGTAATCACCACAATGTTCAAGCTATGTTGTGCCTTTCTTTGGTGGCTCAGGGCATCTGCCATAACATTTCCCTTTCCTGGATGATATTGGATCTATAGATCATAATTTTTAAGCAATTTTGGCCAACTCCTTTGTTTCAAAGTGAGCTTTTTCTAAGTGAAGATATACTTTAAGCTTTTATGATTAGTATAAATCGTACAGGGTACTCTATACAAGTAATGTCTTCAAATTTTCAGTGCAAAGGCCATAACACTAGTTCCAGATCATTGTTAGAGGCTTGAGCTGTCAGTAGGCATATGCTATCACTTTGTCTTCCATCATCAGAACACACCCTAACACATTCTTCGATGCATCACTATAGATAATGTACTCCTTCTCTTCTACTGGTGAAGTTAGCATTAGGGCAGTAGTTAACTGCTACCTTAACTCTTGAAATGCCATTTCACACCTCTCTATCCACTCAAACTTAATAGCTTTCTTAAATAAATTGGTCAGGGGAGATGCTATCTTTGAAAATTTCTTCACAAACCCCTGATAATAACTATTTAAGCCCATGAAACTTCTAATATCAATGACATTGGTGGGCCTTGGTCACTCTATAATTGTTTTCACCTTTTGGGGGTCAAATTTAATCCCTTCCTTTAAAAATACATGTCCTAAAAATACCACTTCTTCTAACCAGAACTCACACTTCTTCAATTTGCCCTATAATTATTGTTCCCTCAAGGTCTGTAACACTATTCTCAAATGAGCAATGTGTTTATCTCTGTCCCTGGAGTATATCAAAATGTTATCAATAAGCACCACCACAAACTTTTATAAATAGGGTCTGAAAACTCTATTCATAGGTCCCATAAAGGCAGTAGGGGCATTGGTTAAGCCAAGGCATCACCGTGAATTCATAGTGACTATATCTGGTCCTAAACATTGTTTTGGAAATGTCCTTAGGTTTAATGCTAAGCTGGTGGTATCTAGACCTCAAATCAATCATGGAAAAGACTCCTATTCCTTGTAGTTAATCAAATAAATCATCCATTTAGGGAAAAAGGTATTTGTTTTTTATGGTGATCATGTTCAACTCCTATCATCGATGCATAACCTCAAGGTTCCATCTTTCTTCTTTCCAAATAAAACTAGAACAGCCCATGGTGACACATTTGGTATGATAAATCCCTTCTATAATAGCTCATCTAGTTGTATCTTCAGTTCTCTAAGCTCTGTTGGGACCATACGATATAGGGTTTTGGAGATAGGTTGGGCACCCGGGATTAATTTAACCTCAAAATCAATTTCTCTTTGAGGGGGTAGTCCTAGTGACTCTTTAGGAAAATGCCTCTAAATTCACAAACCACATGAATATCTTTTTTTTTTCTTTTTCCCAAATGTCATTGGCAAAGCACAAATACCTAACACATCCTAGACAGAGATTATAGGACATGGTTTTTCCCCTTTTTTCCTATATGTCAAAATCACCTTAAGGTCTTCACAATCATTCTTTGCCCCATAAGCACAGAACCAGTTCATTCCCAAAATGATATCAAGGTATGACAAATCAAATTAAATTAAATCTTCGAGCAGTTAACTATAGAATTACTTGGTAACTTGATTCTATACTTGGTCTCTACCTTCATATTCTCAACGTTCAATTGCATGGAAAAGAGGGCAGATATAAATGAATGAGTAGCACCCGAATCAAACAATACACAAAATGGCTTTGAATTTAAAAAGTGTTCTAGTAACTACTATGCCAGAGCTGGCAGCTTCCTTCCTGCTCATCACATACGCCCATCCCGCTCATCATATACGCCCTTCCCGTTATAGGCTGGGGAGGTGGGGGTCCTTGTCTACAACTTTCAGTCTTCAGGGATAGGCAGCAATGAGGTTCTCTGAGCTACCACACCATATGTATTTATTAGTTCCCACTCGACATTCAAGAGTGATGTGGTTGGTTCTTCCACATTTCTCACATGTCTCTGTTAGACCTACTGGACAACTCTTGGAGAGAGCAGGAGCTAGCTTCTTCTGTTTTTCACTCTCACTCGGAGCTCCCTATTCAATCTACTTGCTCTTTTGACTAATCGGATTCAAGCCTCTTAACTCAGTTTTCACTCATTCCACTTCAGCTCCTTGCTCATATAACTCTTGATAAGTATCAATTGGTTGACCTGCTAGCTAGTTATGGATATAGAAAGCTAGACCCTCTTTGAATCTTCTCATCTTCAATCTTTCGGACGTCACAAACTCAGGAATAAACTTGGATAACCCTGTAAACTTATTGGCATATTGCATTGCCATCATACTTCCCTCATTCTCAATTCCATAAATTCTTTTTCTTTTTACTGTTGAACCACAACTGGGTAAAATTTAGCTTTCAATTCATCGAGGAACTTATTCCAAGTGAACTCAGGTCCTAGTAATCTATCTTTAATAGTGTTCCACCAAATGTCTGCTTCCCTAGTTAAGTAAAACGTCACAATATTCACATTTTTCTTATCTGGAACCTTCACGATGGTGTAGATCTTCTCCATCCCTCTAATCCATTCCTTGAGCTCCACTGTGTCATACTTTTCATCATAAACTTTAAGGTTGCATTGGGCTACCCTATCACTACTTTGTCATCCTTATGAGGCATTACAAGGGGTACTTGGGGAATTCGCTTCATCAATTCAGACACCAAGGTCTGCCAGTAGTTAGGGTTCCCCATATTATCAGCCAACTCAAGAAGAATTAGGGGCATTCTACTAAGGTTTGGCGGTATATTACACAGAGCTCGGTTACTTGACCCTTGACCCTAATCCATAGCATCTCTTATAGGCGCCTCTGCATTATTTTACATAGGTTCATATATTCTGGCTACATAATAGACAGAGTAATTCAATCATTTCACTGTAACCATCATATAAAACAAGCATACAAAACACCGTACGTGTATGGACCATGATGCTATGAAAGTCAAAAAAGAGGTCCTGTATGTGGACTACCATACTAACATGTAGTAAAGAGATGTGAGCGGCTGTAAAAGTACCCTGCATCTTGCTCACTGCATATGACTCCATCAATTAAAGAAGAACATAAAAAAGGAACATGAGAGAGATAAGCAGACATTTCTATTGTCACCCTCACTAACCCTCACTAACCAACGTTCTCACCCTCCTATAGCCACTCTCCATACTCTATATCCCACCAAAGAAAATCAAACTTGGCTCTGATACCAAAGCTTTAACACCCCAAAATGAGCATGATTCACTATTTGCATTCTCTTTAATAAATCCCTTAATTAAAACTGATAAATTCGATGATTATGGCTTTACCGCTATCCCAAAAAGGATAAGGCTCAAAGCATAAACACTAGAGATGAGATAGTTGAGCATAAATCAAACCCACATACATTCAATATCATCCACAACCATACACAAACAATTGACAACTAACATAAGATTTATACAACATAGCAAGCTCGTTCCCCATTAGGGTTGTAGTTGCATCAACTGAAAGTCACCGAGTACATCTCCAAAATATAAGTGCAATACACCATTACTAATTCGACCAGGCTCCCTTGCTCACTTATCATCTTCAGTAGGTCTACTAGCATGACGGCGGTTCATTGAGTACTTGCCCAAAACAAAACATAACAAACATTTCGAGATGTGAGCCAAAGCTCAGTGCATGCATTCCTGGATTGTTAAATGATCATTAAAAGATTGGTAGGGCCTGCTTTGCAATTCATTATGAATTAAAACAGTGAATGAGATGAATGTAAAATTGCATTGCCAGTTATTATCTATTAGTAAACCCCTTGGAACTATTACAATCTATGGATAGGTATATACCTGCTAAGTCGATCATGGGACATGGCTTGAGGCTCCTACAGATGATAACTGGCATGGTCACTAATTAGATGATAAATCACAGTAGAAAATTACACCAAAATGTTTCCAAAACTAAGGAAATTCAAGTACTTTAGCTTGAGGTAAACAATTTAGACTAAAAAGACCAAAATACAATAATTGAGGTTATAAAGGAAGGACTTCAATGGCCATGAGTAGAATGTGGATTTTGATATTTTTGAGATAGATAATAAAAGGTTCAAGGCCAAGAAGATACAACTATGTTCGGGATAGCTACTTAAATCACTGTAGGTTAGCCCGATAGCCACTGTTCTTGAGTCATTACTCTTCCCGCTTCTCAAATTTCATCCTCATGCCCATTTACTAGAGTTTCCAACCTAATTAAGCTTCTAAGCACAATAAAGTTGTTGAACTCACTAAACTTTATAATTTTTTTGCAATATTCATAATTATTTAGAAACTTTTGATTAAGCTCCCAAAATTCTAATTCATAATCTCATGATATCTTATTACCGTTTCACGGTCTACCTTGGAACATTCATATCTTTCACCCTCGACCTCAAATTGAGCCATAAATCCCTAATATGAAAAGTTTAAAAGTCCGATAACACTTTCATTGGTAGTACAAAACACAACGACTACAACACAACTTTTAAAATTGAGCTTAAACAAAACAATGCACAGACCCAGTTTGTCACGCTCAGTCTTAGTAAATCGATCATAACTTTTTTCACGAAACTCAGAATGAAGTGATTTGAGATGCATTTGAAAGATAGGTCATTGAGATACCTATCCTCCAAAAATCATAATTTTTTGATGTCTCAATAAATACTAGTTTGTGTCCAAAGTGATCCCTGTTTTTGGGTCTGTTTCCAGCCCTAGATGCACATATTTTCAATCATTTTCTTCACATCATCTCTTAAAAAAAAAACTCCCATAAACTTACTTAATTGTATTGTCAATCTAAACAACTTTGTTTGGTCATTTATGTGATTTTCTATAATCCACCAATTTGGGGAAAATTCACACAACACCATTTTTTAAGCTACTAGCACATCTAATCTCCAAAATTCCATCTAATTCAATCCAAATAACATACTTGATTCAAGAATCAAATTAAATCATACACAGTCATAAAGCCCTAGGTTATGTCCATTTCATATTTGCTTCCAAAGTCATCCAAAACCACTTTTCACAACATCATAATCATTTTTGATGCCAAAGATTACAAAAATAAATCAAAAACTCAATGTTCATCATTATCAACACTAAGCTTGCATGATCTTGTATGACATCAATTCTTAGATGTTTACATACTTGACCAACTCAATTAAACATCAAACTAACACTTGTTTATATCAAGATAACATGATCTATAATCAAATCCAAATGAATACCCAAAATTAAACAAGATTAGGTTACGATTTTACCTGACATAAGCTTGAATATAAAAAGATGGAGGAGGTGTTTAGTGGTGGTAGGAGTTAGGGATGGTGGATGGTGGTGCTGGGGGTGGGGGTGTAGAATGGTGGCTGGTGGCCGATGGCCAAAGGTGGTTAGGAGTGGTGGCAGCAGCCTGGAACTGGCAGCAGAGCTGCCTGAAAATAGGCCTGGTTATGGGCGGTGTGGAGGAGAGAGGAAGAAGAAGACTAGCTTTTTACTTGGTTGAAAATGATTTTGATTTTGATTTTGATTTACTTTGCTGATATTTATGCCACTAAAAAAATATGTTTTTGTTAATTAAAATTAGGTACAAATGATAATAATCAGCTTAATTTGATTGCACTGAAATTTTTGGGCCATAATTTGAGCTCAATAAATAAATTTGGGCCAAATGTTTGCGTAGCTGAAAATTATGTTTTTGTGATGTTATAAAAGATAATTTATGGCTCAATCATAACTATTGAGGCGTACTATCAATTCACCCAAAATCATTACGGTAAATGATAAAGAGAATTGTAAAGCGGGGTCCAAAATGAATTTTCCCACCTGGAATGATTAAATGTGATAAATAATTGAAGAAAAATCAATAACATGGCTTAAATAAATAAATAAATATGATTTAGGTCGAGCTATTACAAAATATGTATTTCTAGAGATGGTAAATTAAAACATGATTGGTGATTTGTTCACGAATAAAAAAATAAGTGACACTAAGTATAACATCTAGTGTCAGAAAGTTCAATTTCTTCTAAGCAAGTGTAAAGTGTTAGAACACTTGATGGCTTCTATGGTCGCTAAGGCTAACAAAGATGAGAATGTTAAAGATGTCACTGTCAATTAGTAGTATCAAGAAAGTGTTAAGGTATACCAAGAATGGTTCTAGAAAGATCGATTAGATGTTGTAGTATGATGTATAGTGTGTATGAAGACCTAATAAAGGAATTTGAGACCTATACCATGTGGGATTAAGCCAAGATCAGGTTCAGTCCAAGTGACTCCCCTCCTCAGAGTTCTGCGCCGAAGGGAGGTATTGCCAAAAGACAAAAGGCCAAGGCTAATGGAGAGAATCATATAGCATATATGAAATGCAATAATTATGGAAAGAATGGAACCTCCAACTTGGGATTGTCCTACACTAACTAAGATACTTTCTTTCATAGTTACTCCTAAATGATATGTGTGCTACCACACATTAGTTGTCAACTTTGTTCCTCAGTGGATTGTAGACACCGGGAGCAATCAAGCACCTTGTTTAGGATAGAGCTGATTTTATGGACTTTCATCGCTACTTGGTTGGTTTACACATTGTCATGCTGGGTGAGGACAATGAAGAAGATGCTCTTGGCATGTGGACATATCAGCTTAAACTCCATGAAGGGGAATACATTGCTTCTGGACAATACTTTCTATGCACCAGCAATGTGTTGTACCCTCCTATCCTTGGTCTTTAATAAGATTAGGTTTCTCTTTTGAATTTCATTCTGAGGGTTTAAACATTTTGCATAAAGACAGTTTCTTTGACCATAAAACATTGAAAGGTGATTTCTTTGTTTAGGATTTGGATAATGTTTATAACAATAGATTTTTTGCTTTTATCTTATATTTTGATTTTAATTCTAAATCTGCTAAGTGGCACACTTGACTTGGCCATGTGGGTCAAGATAAAATGAGTACGCTAGTGAAATATGGTCTTTTAGATTGACTCACTAGTGTTCAGTTACCCGATGTAAGCCATGCGTATAAGCAACCATGAAGCCTTTTGGTAAGGCTTCAATGGCATCAAATCCCTCAAACTGAGTTCATTTTGATATATACAAGCCTATGACTGTTAAAGCACGTCATAGGGCAATATATTATTTGTGATATAGGTATGTATGCCTATGTTCTTACTGCTATAAAGCACTTGATATTTTCAAACACTTGGTAACGAAAGTGCATATGCCTAACAATTCCACACACTCCCCAGCAAAATGGAGTTATAGATTATAGAAATTGTACATCTGTTGACATGATCAGGTTAATGATGGGCATGCTAACCTCTTAATTAGTTTTCAGGAGATGCACTACTCATGACAGCTTATGTCTTGAATTATGTACCAAGCAATATTGTACTTATGACTCCAAATAAGTTATGGTATTGTAACAGACATCCTTGGACCACTTATGTCCACGGGGTCAGCTAGCTACGTTTATAACCCAACATACAAGCATGGGAAACGTAGTCCAAGAGCTATCCTAAGATATTCTGAATATTAAAAAGAGTATGTTATATATAGGGAACATCAAAATGGTGGCTTGATGCAAATCAATTCTCACGATGTCAATTTTTATGAGGATGATTTCCTAAGCATTGGTGAAATTAAGAAGGACCTTAAAGTGTATGAGTTACAATAAGACCTTTAACCATCTCTCGATAAGGGGATGATTTAAATTCTCACTTAGTCATCGAGGATAGTACACCTTCCCTATCCGATAGAGATAGTGGAGGGTTGTCTATTTAGGAGAATGGGCTTCATCCATAATCTGCTATTCATGAGGAGAATAAACCAGAGGATGAAGTTCGTCCTAATCTCTAAGTCTTGAACATACGGTTAGTCCATATATTTAGGATCCAATACTTCAAATAGATAGTAGGAGTGATTCTCCACATGCTAAATATCCCACACACAGATAAAGGGAGGGTTTCCCTCATTAGATAGAAGGAGTGAACGCGGAAGAATTCCACGATGATACTTCCAGATCAAAGAGGAAATATTCCTATGCACTTCTTTGGAAATAGAGGACCTTACCTCTTTCTTTCAAGAGGAAGTTCATTCACCAAATCACAAAGAGTGGATTGATGCCATGAGGGATGAGGTTGTCTCAACAAAAAGAAACAAGGTTTGGGAACTTATTGATCTTCCACTTCGACATAAGTATATTGAAAACAAGTGGGTTTTCTAGGTAAAGCATTAGGTATATGGATCGATTGGCAAGTTTAAGCCTCGTCTAGTGGCAAATGGTTGTACCCAAATTGAGGATAATAGACTACGAAAAGACTTTTTCTCCCATGGTGAGACTAGCCTTTGTTCACCTACTCCTAGCCCTAGTTGGCCATTTGGACTTTAAGTTGTTTCACATAGATGTAAAGACTACTTCTCAATGGTAACCTTAAGGAAGAGATCTATAAGGACCAACCTGTTGGTTTTGTGTCAGAGCATCAAGAGGGTAAGGTATGTCACTTAAAAAGTCTATATATTTAGCAATCTTTCAAATCTTGGTACTTTAGATTATATGAGTCCATTTTTTATTTAGCTGTCCATTGTTTCAGAGGACCATTGTGTGTCTGTCAACAGAATAATCAGGGGGTTTATGTTTCTTACAATTTATGTTCATGACAAACTTCTAGTTAGGAACAACTTGGATATGATCAAAGCTACTAACAAGTGGTTGTCCTTTGTGTTTGAGATGAAAGACATGGGTGAACTTAGGTACATCCTAGACATCAAAATAGCTAGAAACCATTCTAAGAAGCTCTTAGTTTTATGCCAAGAAGTGTTCATTAAAAATGTCTTAGAATGCTTTAGACATTTAATGTCAAGCTCATAGACACTCTAGTTGAGAAAGGTCTCATCCTATGTTTTGATCAATGCCCTAAAAATATGATGAAAAAGAAAAAATAAGCAATGTTGCCTACACTAGTGCTGTAAGAAGTTTAATATATGCCATGTTATATACACGACCTAACATTTGCTTTATAGTCAATTTGGTAAATCGTTTCCAAGGTAACCTAGGACTGCTCACTAACAAGTTGTCAAAAGGACTCGTGCTACCTTCATGGTACTATCGACTTGGCCTTGTGCTATCAGGGTAATCGGCTAAGGTGAGAGGATACTCAGATGCCATTTGGGAGCATGACTAGGATGAGTCTAGTTCAACCTCATGATATATTTTCACCCTCAGTGGGGTACCGTATCATATTGTAGTAAGAAGAAAAATTGTACAACACTTTTGACTATGGAGGTAGAGTACGTTTTTTACCGTAGAGACAATGGACATTGCTATTAAGAGTGAGTGAGTGTGTGTGCGTGTGAGAGAGTGTCTGTGTACACACACTAACAACATGATTATTCTTCACATGACTAAATCCATTCTTAATGATGTGTTTAAAGCTTATGATGTTAAGTCTACAAATTCGTAATGTTATGTGCTTGGATATATCTCGTTATGTGACGAACATGTTTCTTTTGTAATGAGCATAATGCTCATAATTTTTTATCATAAGTTAGGTATATTGAAATGTCACAGGCTTTTGAGTGGCCCCGTTACAAGGCAATCACCCTAATACTTAAGTAGCGAGCAGCTTAAGACCAAGTTATATTGGCACTAGGTGTGTAATAGTGATTCATGATACTAGTTGTATGTGAATGATACATTATAGTCACCGTAGTAAGTCTAAGATGAGGCTCAAGGAAGTCAAATATGAAATATCTCATTTTATATTGAAGCCTTAAAAGTTGAATTTTGAGTGTAAAGCTTAACATTTAGTATGTTGATATACTGGCTCATGTTAGATTTTTAGCTAAAATGTAGACTGGCGATTCGCATGGCAAATAGAGTGACATGCCCAGCCAAGATGTATACAGTTCAACAAGAGCACGTTAGGAATGCAATTAAGCTTAGATGGATGCTATGAGTGTTTAAGGAAAGATTTATCTATCTTTCCATATCAACTCAGGCAATTATATTGTGTATATAATCATATGATATATTATTTAGCATAAAGGGACTATGTATGCTTTTGGCGATGTTTAGATGATTTGGGGTTTCGTATTACGTGAAAGTTATGTTAGTAGGATAGTGACTTAATATAATATTGTTCGCTACTTTCTGGTCATATGCCACATGATGTATGTAGCCTAGGTGATGCCAAGAATGAAGGTAAAAGATGGGAAAGATAGAAAACCAAACCAAGCAAAACAAGTAGCTCTAACCGGTTTTGGAAGATAGAATGCAACCCTCTTGTCTAGGATAAGCCAATGGCGCCACCTAGAAGAGAAGTTGGGCTATTCCTCCTTCACTTATGGATACAGAATTAAATCACCACCATAAGCAAGAAGAGGAACCTAGAAGAACACCACTTGAACTAGCCAATTCAAGCTAAAGCAACTAGGAATTTCAAAGAGAGAGTAAACACTCACTTTCTTTTGTATTTCAAATTCAAGCTGCCTTCTTACATTCCTAAAGGCCCCTTATATAGGAGGGAGCCTCAAAATTCAGATTACAAGGGGTACAAACCAAGCCAATCGGACCAAGACAAAAGGGGAAGCACAAAAAGCAAGAAAAGTACAAAAGGTGATGGTGACAGTTGCTGGCAGCTTTCCAGTTTTGCAGGGTCAACTTTCTGCAGCCATATCTCCCTTTCTACTTACCCAAATTGGCTCCAACATACCTTAATAGAAAGCTTAGAAAGTGCTCTTTGATATGACTACTTTTGGAGCTCAGTTGGTGCAGCCGTTCAGGAGTTATAAGCAGAACAAGTGAGATGGTGCAGTCTGACTTCCAAAAAGCACCTTTAGAAGTTTTCTCTCTTTTAGCCTCCTTGGGACACGTTTGACTCTGGTTTCTTTTCCCACCCTTTTAGCCAACTCAAAAAGGGATCTAGGTTTCAAAATTCCAGGTTGTTAGGAGTACTTTAGGTTAGGGAAATTGGGCTTCCAAAACCGGGTACAATCTGGCCTGGAAGAACAGTTTGGGCAGTTGGGCTTTAACAAAGGGTTTGGGTGGGCAAATGACATCCAAATGGGATGAAACTTGATTTATTGGGCAGCTAACTCTCCCATCTTTCCAGGAACACCAAAAGTTTGGCTTTAAAGCCTCAGGACATCAGGTTACCAAGGTCAGAAAGTCGGGCCATGCGCAGGATGAACCCGGTAGAATGCAAGTGATCATCTCTTGATTGATTTCTAGTCCTTGGAAAGCCTTTATGACCTCTTGAGCTAGAAGAACCCCTTGGGGCTGATCCCCATCATCCCCCTCAGCTTGGAAAGAGTTTGTCCTCAAACTTGGTAGCTCTTCTTCTTCATCAAAGTAGGGCCTCAAATCGGCTACATTGAATGTAGCGGATACTCCATACTCGCCGGGCAAGTCAACCTTGTATGCATTGGAATTGATCTTTTCAAGGATCTTGAATGGGCCATCCGAGCGTGGAAGAAGCTTGGACCTTCTTTTGCTTGGAAATCGTTCCTTTCTTAGATGGATCCATACTAAATCCCCGGGCTTGAATTGGACTTCCTTTCGGTGCTTGTTCACCCGTTCCTTGGTTTGATCATTGGACCTCTCGATTTTAGCTCTCACTTGGGCATGGAGCTCTTGGATTTCCTTTGCCCTTTTCTCGGCCTCCCAACTAAACTTGGTTGGAGTAGGGAGGGGTGTGAGGTCAATAGGAGTACAAGGGTTGAACCCATAGACAACTTGGAATGGAGAAAGGCCCGTGGCTTTGCTTGGCGCTCGATTGTAGGCAAACTCGGCATGGCTAAGCAACTCGTCCCAACCCTTTGTGCTCTTCTTGGCTAGGACCCTCAACAAAGTACCCAAGGTCCTATTGGTGACCTCGGTTTGGCCATCCGTTTGGGGGTGACATGATGTGCTAAATTTGAGATGAGTGCCCATCTTCTTCCATAAAGTGAGCCAAAAATGACTCATGAACTTGCTATCCCGGTCGGATACCATGCTCTTGGGAATGCCATGGAGCCTCACAATCTCCTTGAAGTAGAGACTAGCAATTTGAGTGGCATCATGAGTGGCATGGCATGAGACAAAGTGTGCCATCTTGGAGAACCGATCAACTACCACCATGATGGAGTCCTTGTTTCTTTGTGTCCTTGGAAGGCCGGTAATGAAGTCTAAACTCACATCCTCCTAAGGAGCTTGTGGGACCGGTAAGGGTGAGTAAAGACCTTGAGGCAAGACATGGCTTTTAGCAAGTTGACAAGTAGAACACCGTTTAACATAATGCTCAACATCCTTGGCCATCTTGGGCCAATAGTAGTGTTCTTTCAACATGAGTGTGGTCTTCTCAATGCCAAAGTGGCCGGCCAAAGCCCCTCCATGGACTTCTTTAATCAAAAGCTCCCTAATACCTCATTTGGGAACACATAGCCGGTTCCCTTTGAATAAGAACCCCTCTTGAATGTGAAATGGGCCATGGGGGTGCCGTGAGCATACTTCAAAGGTCTCCTTGAAGTCTTCATCTTTGGGGTACAACTCTTTGATCAATTCAAACCCAAGGACTCTTGAATCAAGGGATGAGAGGAGGAGATATCTCCTAGACAAAGCATCCGCACCCTTGTTTAAATGACCAGACTTGTGGTGGATCACAAAGTGGAAAGCTTGAAGATATTCCACCCATTTAGCATGCCTTGGGTTGAGCTTATGTTGCCCTTGTATGAACTTGAGCGCCTCATGATCCGAAATGGAGGATGAATTCTCCTCCCACCAAATAGTGTCTCCAATGTTCCAAGGCCCTTACTATGGCGTAAAACTCCTTATCATATGTTGAATATTTTCGCTTGGCCTCATTGAGTTTCTCACTAAAGTAAGCTAAGGGCCGGCCTTCTTGTGATAGGACCGCCCCTATGCCCACTCCCGAAGCATCACACTCAACCTCAAATATCTTGGAGAAGCTTGGAAGAGCAAGTATGGGTGCACTAGTGAGCTTCTCCTTGACATCTTCAAAGGCGGCTTGGGCCTTTTCATTCCACTCAAACTTCTTGGACTTGAGGATTTCGGTCAAAGGAGCCATGATTGTGCTAAAATTCTTGACAAACCTCCTATAGAAAGAGGCTAGGCCATGAAAACTTCTCACTTGGTGGATAGATGAAGGAACCGGCCATTCTCGGATGGATTGGACTTTGCTCTCATCAACGTGTATCCCGTGGGCCGAAACAACATACCCTAAGAAAACAACTTGGGGAGTGAAGAAGTGACACTTCTCCAAGTTGCCATATAACTTCTCTTGGGAGAGAACTTCAAGAACTTGTTGGAGGTGATTAGCATGCTCCCCCTCACCTTGGCTATAAACCAAGATGTCATCGAAATAGACCACCACAAACCTTCTGATGAAAGGCTTGAGGACTTGATTCACTAGACGCATGAAAGTACTTGGAGCATTAGTAAGGCCGAATGGCATGACCAACCATTCATATAGTCCCCCCTTGGTTTTGAATGCCGTCTTCCACTCATCCCCTTCATAGATTCGAATTTGATAGTAGCCACTCCTAAGATCAATCTTAGAGAAAACGGTGGCCCCATGTAACTCATCAAGTAGGTCCTCCAACCTAGGGATGGGATAGCGGTACTTAATAGTAATCTTGTTGATAGCCCTACTATCCACACACATCCTCATGCTTCCATCCTTCTTTGGAACCAATAAGGCCGGAACGGCACATGGACTCAAACTCTCCCGAATCATTCCTTTGGCCAAAAGTTCATCCACTTGTCTTTGGATTTCTTGGGTTTCTTGTGGGTTCATTCTATAGGCCGGTTTATTTGGAAGGGTGGATCCGAGGAATGAGGTCTATCTTGTGTTGGATGGTCCTTTGAGGGGGTAGGCCATGAGGTATTTCTTGTGGGAACACATGATCATAGGTTTGGAGAATAGGGATTAGGAGGGGGTGGGAATGAGTGATGGTTTCGGTTTTCTCTAGGCCAAGTAGAAGCCATTCCTTGAATGATTCAAACTCATGGTTTTCGGCCTTGAGGAGGTTGGAGAGGAGGATGTCTTTTTGTGGGGTTTCTTTTGGCTTGAGGAGTTGGGAAGGACGAATGGGGGTTAGGGTGATTTTCTTGTGGTCTAAGATGAAGGAGTAGGTGTTCATCCGGCCATCATGCATAACATTTTTATCAAAAAGCCATGGTCTACCAAGGAGTACATGACATGCATCCATGGGAATCACATCACACCAAATCTCATCCTTATAGTTCTTTCCAATGCTCAAAGTAACTAAGCAACGGGATGAAACATGAATACCTTTGCCTTGGTTGAGCCATTGAATGGTGTATGGAAAGGGGTGTGGAGATGCCGTGAGTTGAAGCTTGTCCACCAAGGTCTTGGATGCCACATTGGTGCAACTCCCTCCATCGATGATGAGGGAACATACTTTGCCTCCTATGGTGCACCTTGTGTGAAAGATGGCCTCCCTTTGTTCGTTCCCATCTTCAGTAGCCAAACCACTCAAAGCTCGCCTAACCACCAAGAGTTCACCTTCATCCGGACCCTCCTCTACTTCTTCTAGGGCCTCATTCAAGTACAACTCCTTCTCTTCCTCCATTTCTTCCTCAAAAGATGCTTGGTATTCGGCTAGGGTAACCACTCTCTTGTTTGGGCATTCGGATGCAATGTGCCCTAGGCCTTGGCACCTAAAGCACCTCCTTGTCTCCTTAGGTTTTGTGGACATTTGAGGGGCTGTTTTGGGGACCGTAGGTGGAGGTGGTTTCGGGTTTGGAGGGTTAAAGGGCTTTGGGGTAGTGTAGGAAGGCCTTTGAGGAGTGTAGGTACGATTTTGTGGTTTAAAGGCTTCACTCTTCCCCCTAGCTTTCTTTTGTAGTTCCACCTTGTGAGCTAAAGAGCTTAACTCATCAAGGGTGGTGTATGGGTACAATTCTACTACATGGGCTATCTTCTCATCCAACCCACCAAGATACCTCACCAAAGTTTGTTCCTCATCCTCCTTAAGGTCGCATTTTATGATCAATTGCTCAAATTCCCTCGTATATTCCTCCACACCTAGAGACCCTTGTTTCAAATGGTGGAGTCTAGAAAAGTTCTCTTGAAGGTAGTGAGAGGGAAGGAACTTCTCTTTGAGTTTTTCTTTCATTTTCCTCCAAGTTTTAATCTTCCCCTTCCCCTTCCGAGCCCTCTTAGATAAAACATTAGCCCACCAAGTAGAAGCATACTTTCGAAGTTTAAGGGCTACTAGTTTTACCTTCTTTTCATCCGGGATGTCCTTGTAATCGAACACTCTCTCCACGGTTTGTAGCCAATCCAAGAACTCATCCGGATCAAGCTTGCCTTCAAACTCGGGAATGTCAACCTTGAAGTCGTTGAAGCCACCTCCATGGTGCCTTCCTTGCCTCCTCGAGCCTCTACTAGCTCCACTTTGAGATCCAAATGGGTTGAGATCCGAATCACTCTCTTCCGGGTCACTAGATTCACTTGGAATAGGTGAATCCCTCAAGTTGTTTCTCTTTTCTCTCATGAGTTTTTGAAGCTGGGATTGCAAATACTTAACTCTAGCTTCCATTTCGGCCTTTTCTCTCAAGGCTTGCTCGGCTATTTGTTCGGAAGTACGGCTAGAAGACATGACGTGTAAGCTTTGTGAGCGAGAAGAACGAAAATAGGCTGAAAAGGAGGTGGCACGGTCGTGCCTTTAGGCACGGGTAGGCCGTGCCAACTTGCTGTCAAAGGGTGAAAAGTGGCTGGAAAGACAGTGGCACGGTCGTGCCCTTAAGCACGGGTAGGCCGTGCCAAAATGCTGTCCAGTGCGGGTGAAGAAAGGCCGTTTTGTGGTTTGTGTTTGAGAAATGTGTTTGGGGTGGAAGCTTGGCCAAGAGGGTAGCCTAAGCTCTGATACCAAGATGATGTATGTAGCCTAGGTGATGCCAAGAATGAAGATAAAAGATGGGAAAGATAGAAAACCAAACCAAGCAAAACAAGTAGCTCTAACCGGTTTTGGAAGATAGAATGCAACCCTCTTGTCTAGGATAAGCCAATGGCGCCACCTAGAAGAGAAGTTGGGCTATTCCTCCTTCACTTATGGATACAGAATTAAATCACCACCATAAGCAAGAAGAGGAACCTAGAAGAACACCACTTGAACTAGCCAATTCAAGCTAAAGCAACTAGGAATTTCAAAGAGAGAGTAAACACTCACTTTCTTTTGTATTTCAAATTCAAGCTGCCTTCTTACATTCCTAAAGGCCCCTTATATAGGAGGGAGCCTCAAAATTCAGATTACAAGGGGTACAAACCAAGCCAATCGGACCAAGACAAAAGGGGAAGCACAAAAAGCAAGAAAAGTACAAAAGGTGATGGTGACAGTTGCTGGCAGCTTTCCAGTTTTGCAGGGTCAACTTTCTGCAGCCATATCTCCCTTTCTACTTACCCAAATTGGCTCCAACATACCTTAATAGAAAGCTTAGAAAGTGCTCTTTCATATGACTACTTTTGGAGCTCAGTTGGTGCAGCCGTTCAGGAGTTATAAGCAGAACAAGTGAGATGGTGCAGTCTGACTTCCAAAAAGCACCTTTAGAAGTTTCCTCTCTTTTAGCCTCCTTGGGACACGTTTGACTCTGGTTTCTTTTCCCACCCTTTTAGCCAACTCAAAAAGGGATCTAGGTTTCAAAATTCCAGGTTGTTAGGAGTACTTTAGGTTAGGGAAATTGGGCTTCCAAAACCGGGTACAATCTGGCCTGGAAGAACAGTTTGGGCAGTTGGGCTTTAACGAATGGTTTGGGTGGGCAAATGA
Organism: Carnegiea gigantea; assembly: GCA_029747015.1. Lineage (NCBI taxonomy): Eukaryota > Viridiplantae > Streptophyta > Magnoliopsida > Caryophyllales > Cactaceae > Carnegiea > Carnegiea gigantea. Next base: position 849,863 of record JAKOGI010000230.1, read on the forward strand.
CATCCAAATGGGATGAAACTTGATTTATTGGGCAGCTAACTCTCCCATCTTTCCACGAACACCAAACGTTTGCTTTAAAGCCTCAGGACATCAGGTTACCAAGGTCAGAAAGTCGGGCCATGCGCAGGATGAACCCGGTAGAGTGCAAGTGATCATCTCTTGATTGATTTCTAGTCCTTGGAAAGCCTTTATGACCTCTTGAGCTAGAAGAACCCCTTGGGGCTGATCCCCATCACCACATTCTTGGTATGAAGCGAGAAGAGTTGTGGTTCACGAAGAGACATGTGACTAGTGGCTTATGCGGCCAAGTGGGACATATTGGTCGGCCGTCATTTATTAGGGTTTAGTAGCCACTTAAGTAACTTGAGCAATTCACGTCTATTATGACTCTAAACCTATTTAAGGGGGGTTTAGGGGACCAGATTAATGAATCAGTTGAAATCCATCAAAATGAAACAATGACCGTCTTTCCCTCTCTCTCATGGCAGCACCACCATCTTAGGGTTTGGGTTTTAGGTGTGGAGCCTCCTGTAACTCTAGTGGCCACCATTAGTTTTGGTTTAATGATTCTGTGGGCTATATTCAAGCAATATGGTTCTTCTACTTCTACACCTGTAACACCCCAAATGCATATAAATCGTTGTTTGCATTTCTTTCATTAGTTTCCCGATTAGACAAGATAACCCAAATGATCAGGCGCTACTGCCATCCAGCAAGGACAAGGCTTTGCTTGTACATGATAAACTTAGCCATAATAATCAATGTTTATCATCAAAGGCATTCACACCATTACAACCCATCAGACCATTTAGATATATATAAAAACTGTTCTAACATCAAAACTATTCAAACATCTCAAGGATTACACTAAAATATAGAATTCTGATAAAATATACAGTTTTCACACCAAAATATATCACAATACAGTATTATAAACATCTCAACTATAATATGCCACCATTCTATATAGACTTTCTGGCTCACTTATCATCTTCAGCAGTCCTGTCCGCCTGATGGCGATTCACTGAACACTTTCCTAAAATAAAATATGAAAAAATTTCGAACTGTGAGCCGAAACTCAGTACATGCATTCCTGTATTGTTAAATATTCATAGAAAAACTGGTTGGGCCCGTATTGCAAATCATTTTTAATTAAAAATAGGGAATGAGATAAATATGAAACTACGTTGTCAATTATTATCTGATAGTGAACCCCTAGTAACTGTTATGATCTGAAGATAGGTGTACTCCTGCCAAGCCGATCGAGGCCTGACTTGAAGTCGCACGGGTAACTGAAGGGTTATGCCCTGTAACTGATAACTGATAGGGTCACCAATTATGTGATGAATCACTAATTAAACTGATTCATTGATGTACTTACCAAAATATTATAATTTTGATAAATACATGCTGATTTCTAAAGATACAGATAATGAACGTACTTAAAATTTTTAAATGTAAGCTCACTGAATAATATTATGCACAAAAGTGGAAAGAATGATAGATTAGGCCCTGATTCTATACAAAATTATCTTTGTAGGAACATACGGTTAGCAAAAATATTTATTTCATAACTAATAATTTAGTAAAAGAAAAGTGAAAGCATAGCAAGGGCTTCGAAAGAATGACTCATAACTTAGTCATCTAACCTCTGATTGAGACTCAAAACTCCAATATAGAAAGCTTAGGAAGTTCCAAAAATCTTTTATTTAGAACACCAAGTTTGATTCCCCAAATAGAATTCCCAAAATGAGGCTAGAATACAAGCATATCAATTTTAGTACATTCTGCACAATTTTGGTAAAACGACCATAACGTTTTCCACAGACCTCGGCTTAAGGCGATTCAAAAGGCATTGGAAAGTCAACACAATGAAATATCTATCCACCAAAAATCATAATTTTCCAATGGGCCGATCATTACCAGCTTGATCGTGAAATCTGTCCTATTTTTCTAAAATTTTTAGCCCTCATTGTTTTAGTTTTTCCCTCTCTTTTTACACAAATCCTCAACTTAAATTATTCCTTAAAAGCACGTAAACAAGTTTTTGTCCATCCCAACATCATAAAAAGTCACCACACTCAAATTCACTTCATAATCATATCTAATAAAGATCATTTTTCAATCAAATACATACATAAACTAAGCTTAACGCTAGTTTAATCCAAACCATACATTACTTGCCAAAATCCTAGTTTGTGGTGAACTTAGACTCACTCCAACTCATTTGAATTCACCAAAAACATCATCATAAGCACCAATAGATTAGAAGATGACCAAATCAAAGATAAAACAATCAAAATCCGACACTTTAACATCAAGCTTGCATGATTAAGGATTAACCGTAACCCTAGCATGATCGAACCTCAACTCCACCATGGTCAACACCAAAATAACTCTTATTTCTTATCAAAACATCATGATCAAAGATCACAAATATCAAAACAAGTATCAAAACTAAAGTAAAAAAGCAAAACCAACAAGATCAAGTTCCAAGATTACTCATTTTGCTTGAAGTAAGTAGAGATAGAAGTGATGTTTAGTGGTTTTGATGATGGAGGATGGTGGCTAGAGATACTAGGATGTTGGGGGGTCAAAGACCACCAGGGTTGGTCGAAAAACTAGCCAGAAAACACCCAGTCTGTTGCTAGAGTTGGCTAGCTGTGAGGAGAGAGAAAGGAGAGGGAGAAAGTGTTTTGGATTGAGTTGTGTTTTTTTTTTTTTTTTGGGACTAATCAACTCATTTGGCTGAGTTTTTAACTAGAGAATGGCTTTTTTGGACTAACTATGGTGAAGCTTAATCATGGTAATTAGTTAGGTTAATAAGCAAACTTGTTGGGGCTTCAAATCAGCCGAAATAAGTTGGGTTCGGGAATAAAACGCTTCGTAACGATAACGATTTTACGAAACTCAAAATTAAATTTTTGTAATGTTACGGAAAATAAAATAAATTACTTAGATTAAACTTGTTAGGGCCTACTATCAATTCTACCAAAGTTTTCTTTAATCAATTAAATAAACAAATAAAATTTGAATTGCCAAGTGAGTGCCCAAATAAAATTTTCCCCATCGAGGTGAATAAATGTGATAAATAAATATGAGAAACAAGGGGAAAAAAAATGAACACGAGGTAATTAAATAAATAAATATAGTTAAATAATTTTAGGGTTAGGTTATTACAACGCCTAAGATTAGTCCTTTAATTGCTGACATCAGCATATATATTCTAGTTAACTCCTCATTAGCATGATGCTCATAAACTTTCTTCCTTTTTTTTTAAAAAACATAATCTTCTCATTGATATAAAATTCATAGTCATGAATTGTCCATCCCCTTGATAAGTCGTTGTCATGATTGGAAATAAATACCATAATTCATCTAGAGAAGTTTTAACACTATAGGATACATGTGATAACTTTTTCTCAGGAAACACATTTCGCAAAATTTAAGCTTTATATATGAATAGTATTTTTTAACTAAATGCCCAATCTACCAAATAATAAAATTGCTCATTTATGTACATGAAGTTATCAATGGCATCTAAGATTCAACTATAAAGCCCATATTAGGTATTCCTTACAACATTGTGGAGGTTAGATTGGCTATAACACATTTGTAGTTTTCCTATAATGTACTAAACAATTGGGAGTGCATCATATTTTTACTCCTAGTCTTACACTGCAGTACAGGACTTGCTAAAATTCCATTTCATTAAATTCACTATGATGCACGTGATCCATTGGTAAGGTGCTGACTTTCAAGGTAGTGATTGGGGCACTCATAGGTTCAAATGGAGTTATACTTATATGTTTATTCTTCTTAGGCTACTAATTAGTTTTCATTTTTTGATTAGGTAATCCCTTTTTCAATTCATTCCTATGTTGATATTAGTTTCTCTTTATATTAGTAATCTGATTTTCTTAAATGATGACCAAACAATCATAAATAAAGATTTTTAATTAGAAGTGATGTCTAATGAAATTATAATTAACTAAAATATTTTTTCATAATTACAAATAGGGTCTACTCATGTATTTATTAATGCTTACTACTATATATAGTAATGCACACTAATGCATACAATAAGGGATACAATTATTTTTGTCATCGTCGTCGTCGTCATCATCATCATCATTGTTGTGTTTATTGTATTGTATTAGTATTGTTAAATAGCATATATAGTGTTGCTCACTAATATTTGTGACATTGTTTAGCAATTCACACAATAATACTCTCTAGTATAAAGAGTACTGTAGACATAAGGTCTGCTTACTTACATATATAGCAATGCTCATTAATATATATGGTAATGCTCAGTAATGAAAAATAATGCCAACTAGTACATACACAAGGCTCACTAATACATACAGTAATACTCGCTGTTGCTCACTAACATAGATAATGATGTTAACCAATACATATGGTATATCTTAGTAATTCCAACAATAATCCTCTCTGGGTGTAAGAGGTTATTGTACACCCAAGGTCTACTCACCAACATGTTTGATAACCCTTACTAGTATATAGTACTAGTCACTTATGAAAAATATTCTACTCAATAATGCTCATTAGTATATATGGAATGCTCACTAGCTAGTACATGCAATAATATCCACTATTGCTCATTAACGTATATAATGTTGCTTACTAATACATGTGATATTGCTCACTAAGTCCAATAATAATCCTCTCGACTGCAAATGGATATTGTACACCTAGGGTTGTAATGAAACCAAAATAGATTGTCGAGCCCTTGGGTTTGGTGCAATCAAAGTTTGCCTCAGGGTCGAGTCAAATTGAACTCGAGCAGATTTCGAGCCTAGTAAGGTTGGGCTCGGTTAGCTCAGTTTCACTTAGTTCATTTTTTCTTATGTACTTGTGTAGAAAGTATAAAGTTACCATTGAAATCAACAAAATTTTATCGCAACCCTTATTTTTTGAATCCAATGGAAAATTTTGAATTTAGTTTTCCATTGTAAGTTGAAGTTTGGAAACATTTTAGCCGAAAGCAAACCAAAAAAAAAAAAAAGAATATTGAGCTGAACTACACCAAGCTCACAAGCCGGGCAGTGTGCATTTGAACCCAAGCCTGAACCTAAATTTCGTACGCTACTCACAAACATGTTCAGTAACCCTTACAAACATATATAGCAAAATTCACCAATGAAAAATATTGTGCTTAATAATATGTATACTCAATGCTCACAAATGCATACAATAATGCTCACTAATAATACATATGATATTTTATACTTTTTCTAAGGTGAATGTTTAGGTTGTTATTTAGTGAGCATTTGGCGTGCTATTAATGATTGAATAATTCATTACCCAAATATTTCATTTCTTCAATAACGTGATTATTCTACTCTTCTGATAAATATTTGAATCTCATTTAGTGAATATTGAGTATAACAAACATAATTAAAAAGAATATTAAAAGTTACAAATATGTTGAAAAGCTATAGGTGTACTACAATTGAATACATATAAAAAGGGGGGGACTCATGTAAATGATGAGTAAAAAAAGGAACACGCATAAAATGATTTTAAAAAATGGTTATCTGCCACGTCTGTTCTTCAAACCCTTGACCCACTCCACAAGCACAAAGGAGTTTTGCCATATTGCTCTACACAACCCATGCATCAAGTGTCAATAGATGTGTATTTATATAAATGTGGCCCAGTAAGCAAACGACCATAATGTGTCGGTTAGACTTGGCTTATGTCCATCCGATTGTACAGTATAATTTGTACATAACTTTTTAAGCTCAAAGATCATTATCATACCACATATAATTTTGATAATTTAACTATCCATCAAGATAATTGTACCAGCATAATAGTCTATACGTTTGTATAATACTAGGTGCAAAAACAAACATATACTATATCTATAAGATGGAAACTTAACGTAGACAAGTTTATTGTTATAACTAAAACCATAATCTCGAGTTCAAGTGTGCTTCCCTCATCAAAAATTGATATTAAAAAGGGTCAACTTCTTTCTTGTGATAATCATATTTTGCAACTGCATCTACTGTAGCTCTTGCAGTGATGGTGGCTGTTGATGTGGAATAGAAACGTAGCTGCTAAGGCTCTAGAGATTTGGTGCGTGCCAACTTTCACCGTGATAGTGACTATTAAAATCGAAACCTAGCTGCTGATAGTTCTGATTTTTGGTGCCTACTAACTTTCACTGTAATGGTGACCGATGATGTGAAATCCATATTTGTTGTGTTATTATATTTAGTTTTGATGATAACAAATCCAAGTGTAAAAATCTGTCCAAGTAATGTTGCTCCGAACACGATCTCCAAACAGGCCTAACTGGTGTTTGTGATCTTTATTGTATTAACTGGTTTGCTACATGTGAGAATGTCTTCTAGACAGGTTTTACTTGGTGATTCTATATTAAGTCAAGAACACCATCTCGACAGTTGATTGTAAAGCGTGTTCCTGAACTCTAGCAATGCAAAGAACAACCCCAGCAAACAAGGTGGCCTTGGTGTTCACAGCAGCTCTACAAATCTCGGACAAGATGACTGGTTCAAAACAAGAAGTCTTGGGTATATAGGTTTTATTTAATTAGACTCTTGTTAATATGCCAATATTGAAAACATCATTTTAAACACCTCTTGAATCGGTATTTGCGCTAAGTGCTTCAGAACACCAGTTGCGAACAACCCTGCGAACAGGGTGCCTAGGGTGTTTCTGAACTGCAGTAGCCACACCCGGTTATCTTTGAAAATTTATTTTAGTTGGCTAAGATCTCCAGATTACTTTCCTTGAATTTCAAAACTGCTATTTCTCTGGAAAGGATATTTCTTGAAAATATTATGGGAGATTTTCGAAAATAAGTTTTGGGAGATTTGCCAAAACTTAAAGATTTCCTTTAACCATATTTTCGGATATGGTAAAGTTTCAAAAGCTGAAAATTTCTGGTTGCTTTTTTGAATCCACCTCACGGTTATGGGAAGATAAGGGTTATATTTTAAGATAACAAAATCCCTTATATTTTGGGATAAATTAATCATTAGCCGTTGGATAATTTTACAAAACAATTTCCATACTTAGCTGATTCTGTGGTTTATGACCGTTGGTTTTTTTGTTTAAAAGCCTCAGCTTTTTCTCTCCCAGGACATACACACAGACAGATATATACAGATATTCAAAACACTCGAAAAACAGAGAGATAGAAAACTCGGTTTGAATTTGCATAAACACAGCCTTTTGAAAAATCCAGGAAAATCAGAAAACTCGGTTTACACTCAAAGATTCTTGAGCTTCATTCTGAAAAGCAAACCGTGACAAGCTGTGTTTGATTTTGAGTTTTCATACCATTGGCATAATAGGATCTTCATTGTACCTTACATCTGCTTAGTGAGAAGCACCCCCTGTAAGGTGTTTGTAACCCTGATCTTGAATCAGAAAAGTGAGTGAGTGTGTCCTAGTCGTGTGGACTTGGACGTGTCTAATCTTGCGAAGGTTGGACGTGGTGTAACCTGTCTTTGGGAAGAAGGTTACGTGGTTGCAAGTTGTAACAAGGTGTGTTACATTTGTAACGTGTGAAGCCCGTTAGTGAAAGTGGTTAAATCCTACACGAGGTAGGTCGTGGTTTTTCACACCTCAGTTGGGCTAGAGGTGTTTTCCACGTAAAAATTGCGTGTGCTTTATTTTCCGCATCTATCTTGGTGATTTTCGCCTCTGCAATATTTGAGAACACCCCGTGCAAACAAGCTATCAGGGTGTTTGTCACTTGAGAACAACCTCTGTGAGGGTGTTTGTTATCTACAATGCGAAAATCAGATACCACAATTCACCCCCCTCTTGTGGTTGGATACTCACGAACTCAACAAGTGGTATCAGAGCAGGTTCTCTTACAAAAAGTTAACACCTTGAGGGATTCTGAAGATGAGTACCCCACAAGAAATTCTTGAAGGGAAATCCATTACTCGTCCACCCTATTTCAACGGCCAACATTATAGTTGGTGGAAGAATAGGATGGAGAACTATATTCAGGCAGAAGATTATGAATTATGGATGCTCATCAAGAACGGGCCCTTTGTTCCCACCAAGGTGCTTGAAGATGGCAAGAAGGTTCCCAAGGAATCCATAGAGTTTGATGCCGAGGACTACAAGAAAATGGAGAAAAATGCCAAGGCCAAAAAGCTTCTATATTTTGGCCTAGGACCCGATGAATACACTCGCATCTCTGAGTGTGAATCAGCCCAAGCTATCTGGAATGCTCTGCAAGTTGCTCATGAAGGTACGAGTCAAGTTAAACAATCTAGAATTGAGCTACTTATGCGACAATATGAGTTGTTTGATATGGGTGATCATGAAACTGTGATGGACATGTATACACGGTTCACCCACATCACGAACGAGTTAAAATCCCTGGGAAGATCTTTCACCACTGAAGAGTTGGTGAGGAAAATCCTCAGAATTTTACCTCGCACGTGGGAGGCCAAAGTAACAGCCATCCAAGAGGCTAAAGACATGAACCAGATCACCCTCGACGAATTGATTGGTAATCTCCAGACCTATGAACTCCGAAAGAACTCACAGCAAAGAGAGGAGCAAAAGAAGGATCGTGGGCTTGCCTTGAAAGCACATGAGGACACTGATTCTGACCTTGAAGATGAAGAAATGGCCCTAATGTCCAGAAAATTCAAGAAATTCTTCAAAAAGGTCAAGGAAAACAACAAAAGAAAAGACTTCAGCAAGTCCAGAAACACCTCCAAAGAACAGCTCACAGGGTGTTTCAAGTGCGGCAAACCAGATCACTTAGTCAAGAATTGCCCTCTGCTTCGAGAAGATCAGACGCCCGAACATCCTCGAAAACAGGGTCGAAAACACCCTGTAAACAATTTGAGCAAGCGATTATCGAAAGCTATGCTGGCTGCTTGGGGAGATTCCTCTGAGGATGAAGGAGAATCTGAAGCTGAAGAAGGAGTCGTAGCACTTATGGCACAAAGTGATTCAGATTCAGATGATGAATCAACAATCAGCTTCTCAGATCTCAAGAACAAGGTACATGGTCTTAACAAAGCCACTTTAGAAGAACTTCTATATAATTTGATAGACACATGTGCTGATCTAAAAAGAGAAGTTCGTGACCTAGAGCTTGAAAATGAAATTCTTAAAAATGAAAAACTCGGTTTACATGAAAATGTTAATATGCTCAAAGAAAACCTCTTTATAAAAGAAGGAGATTACTCTCGAATAGAGGAAAAACTCTTTGAGGTGGAAGGAATGGTTGAGTCCCTGCTCAAAGAGAACAAGGGTTTGCATGCTAATAAAGAAAAACTGGAAACCGAGCTTAGCACAAACAAACGTTGGAACAAATCTTCACAGGCCCTTGCTTGGTTAAACACTCACCACAGTCGAAACAAAAAGGGACTTGGGTATAAGCCTAAACGAACAGTTTACCCAATTCATAGAAAGTATGTGGGATTACCTGAAAACATTGTTTGCTTTCATTGTGGTAAAACTGGTCACTATCGATATTCTTGTCCTTTAAGAAAACATGCCAATGAAAAGAATGAAAGGTATGTGAAACAAATCTGGATTAGAAAAGATGAGCTTTACATGTCTAAAGGAATGGGACCCAAGTGGATCTGGGTTCCCAAAACTAACCCGTGATTTGTTTTGCAGGCTGAAGTGAGAGAGAACAATCCCATAAACAACCCAGCAAATAGGGTAAGAAACACCCTGTCAAACAGATCAGAAAACAACCTTGAAAACAGGCAGCTGTGGTATGTTGATAGTGGGTGTTCGCGGCACATGACTGGAGAAAGATCAAATTTTCTCTCACTTACAGCTTTGAATGGTGGGAGTGTAGCATTTGGAAACGGCAAGTCTGGGACAATTGTCGGTATAGGTAATATTGGTAAAACTCTCTCCCACTCAATTGATAATGTGCACTTGGTTGATGGTTTAAAGCACAATTTGCTAAGTGTGTCCCAACTGTGTGACAAGAACAACCTAGTGGTGTTTTCACGAACACGTTGCTTGGTTGTAAATGACGACACAGGAGATGTTGTGTTGAGGGGGAAGCGATGTCAAAATGTTTATAAAGTTTGTATTTCCACTCTTCCCCAAAATAATTTGACTTGTTTAAATGCATTAAATGATGATATAATGTTATGGCACAAGAGACTAGGTCATGCAAGCTTATCCTTGTTAAACAAACTTGTTTCAAAAGACCTAGTTATTGGACTACCTTCCATCAAATTTAATGATGACAAGGTACGTGAAGCTTGTGCAATAGGCAAACAAGTCAGATCTTCTTTTAAATCGAAAAGGTGTGTAAGCACTACTCGACCTCTAGAATTGCTACACATTGATTTGTGTGGTCCCATGAGGATAACTAGTAGAGGTGGGAAAAAGTATGTGCTTGTGGTAGTGGATGATTACTCTCGATTTACTTGGACCTTGTTTTTGGCATCCAAGGATGAAACCTTTGAGAATTTTATTGCCTTTCTCAAAAAGGTTGAAAAGAGAGTAGGACACTCCTTAATCAACTTAAGATCTGATCATGGAACTGAGTTTGAAAATGCAAGTTTTATTAACTATTGTAATGAACATGGTGTTGATCATAACTTCTCAGCCCCAAGATCACCCCAACAAAATGGGGTGGTTGAGCGCAAAAATCGCACCCTGGAAGACATGACCAGAACAATGCTTATTGCCAGTGGTCTTCCTAGGTATTTCTGGGCAGAAGCATTGAACACCTCATGTTACATTATAAATAGATGCATGATCAGACCTATGTTGAATAAAACTCTTTATGAACTTTTCAAAGGCAGAAAACCCAATATTACGCACCTAAGGACATTTGGTTGTAAGTGTTTTGTGCATAATAATGGGAAGGATGCCTTAGGAAAGTTTGATCCAAGAAGTGATGAGGCAATACTTCTTGGCTATTCTTCTCACAGCAAGGCATACAAAGTCTTTAACAAAAGAACCTTGTGTGTTGAGGAAAGTGTGCATGTACTTTTTGATGAATCTAACGTGTTGAGTGAGAATGATGCACAGGAAGATGAACTTGAATTAGGTCTTGTTCGAAAAGAAGTGTTGCTCCAAGATAAACGAGGTAAGAACACCATGGAGAAAACAACTCCTGAAGGTGTTCCTCAGAACAGCAGGCAAGGTGAACACCAAACAGGGGAAAACACCGCTGAACCCTGTTCGGAACCATGTTCTTCAGGAATAAGGTTACAAACAGGTGCAGAAACAGGATCAGGAGGTGTTCTTGAGCCTGATCCTACACACATTTCAGTTAGAACAGAGCATGTGTCTGTGGATCCTCTTACTCCACGACCATGGAAGCACCATAGTTCGCACCCTCTTGATCAAATCTTGTCAGATATTAATACTGGAGTGCAAACTAGATCTAAACTAAAGAATTTTTGTGCTTTCTATGCTTTTCTTTCTAACATTGAGCCAAAAAGTGTGAATGAAGCTCTTGCAGATTCAGATTGGATCACGGCTATGCAAGAAGAGCTTCATCAATTTGAAAGAAACAAGGTATGGCACCTTGTACCTAAACCTGCAGAGAGAACAATCATTGGAACCAAGTGGGTGTTCCGAAACAAACTGGATGAGTCAGGAACAGTCACCAGGAACAAGGCACGGCTGGTTGTACAAGGATACAATCAAGAAGAAGGGATCGATTACGAAGAAACCTTTGCACCAGTTGCTAGAATTGAGGCTATTCGAATTTTAATAGCCTTTGCAGCTCATATGGAAATCAAGCTATATCAAATGGATGTTAAAAGTGCATTCCTAAACGGATACCTTAAAGAAGAGGTGTATGTCAAACAACCCCCTGGTTTTGAAAATGGTGATTTTCCAAATCATGTTTTTAAACTTGACAAGGCACTTTATGGTTTAAAACAAGCTCCAAGAGCTTGGTATGAACGGTTGTCAAGTTTTTTACTTGAAAATGATTTTAGAAGAGGCAAGGTAGACAATACCTTGTTTCTAAAATCTAAGGGGGAACATTTTTTGATTGTCCAAATATATGTTGATGACATCATATTTAGTGCAACTCATCATGATTTATGCAATGAATTTTCAAATATGATGAGGAGTGAGTTTGAGATGAGCATGATGGGTGAGCTTAATTTTTTCTTAGGCTTACAAATCAAGCAAACTCCAAACGGCACCATGATCCATCAGCAAAAGTATATCAAGGAATTACTTAAGCGTTTTGGGATGGAGTCGGCCAAACCCATAGACACTCCTATTTCTCCTTCAACCAAGTTGGTTATGGATGATGGGAGTCCCTCAGTTGAGGAGAAACTCTATCGGGGTATGATTGGGTCACTCTTATACCTAACCGCTAGTAGACCTGATATTGTTTTTAGTGTTGGTTTATGTGCCCGTTTTCAGTCTAATCCTAAGGAAACTCATCTTAAGGCTGTTAAACGGATACTAAGGTATTTGAAACATACACCCAATTTAGCTCTATGGTATCCTAAAGGTTGCAATTTTGATATTGTTGGATATGCTGATGCTGACTATGCTGGATTCCTAGTTGATAGAAAGAGTACCTCAGGTATGGCTTACTTTCTTCGACCTTGTTTGGTATCTTGGGCTACCAAGAAGCAACATTCAGTTGCCATGTCCACGGCAGAAGCTGAATATGTTGCAGCAGCTTCATGTTGTGCTCAACTGTTGTGGATAAGGCAACAGCTTAAGGACTTTTGTGTTGACATTGGATGCATTCCTATTTTTTGTGATAACACAAGTGCAATTAATATTGCCAAAAATCCATGTCAACATAAAAGAACAAAGCATATTGACATTCGACATCATTTCTTGAGAGATAATGTTGAAAAGGGTTTAATCTCTATGAATTTTTGCTCAACGGAAAGTCAGATTGCTGATATATTCACTAAGGCACTAGCTAGAGACCTTTTTGAGAGAAATAGACTGGAACTAGGGTTGGTGAGAACACCCTGAGATACCTGTTTCCAGAACATGAACTGGGTTTGGTAAGATCAACCTTTACACCCTGTTCTCTCCCCCTGTTTGCAAATTTTATTAATAACGGATGTGATTGCATATGCCCATATTGCATGCATTTCTTTTTCCTTATCTACTTAGTACAGCATAAGGGGATGTACTGGAGCCGTCTTAATGCCATTCAGTCGAATCAGATCAGACGGCAAAGAACAGGCATAATACAGAGAACAGGTACGCCCCTTGGTTGCTCGGTGGCATAATACAGAGAACAGGTACGCCCCTTGGTTGCTCGGTGTGTTTGCTTTCCTTCCCAAGGCACAAGATGTTATTGCTCCTACCCGTTGCAATTCAAGAGATCTTCTCAAAGATTCGGTTGCTCTCTCTCTCTCTCTCTTTTTATGCCCTGCTCTTAGTACTATCGTTCATCTTGCCCTCAAGCAAAAACGGAACATCCTGCGAACTCCTTAAACCCTAATCTCTCTCCTCTAGCAACAATGGCTTCCAACAACACTCTTCAATCAAAAGCCCTCGTTCTTTCTTCCTCAATTCCTGCTCCTTCTCGCCCAATTCCTTACAAGCCTTTCCAATTTCTGAATCGCTTGTTTCTAAAATCAGTGGGAATGGGGATGGATGATATTCCCTTTGAATGTGGAAGGGAATTGGTGTTCCTCGTAGGGGCAATTACTTGTCCCATTTCAGTTGAGTCAGAATGAACAAAGTCGGGGTCTCAAGAACAATTCTTGGAAACCCCTGAAGGGTTTAATTTTGAGCCCTGTTGACTTCCAAGGGAAGTCGAATGAGCCGTCCGAGGAGAGTCTCGAGAAGAATTCTCTCCCTGAGGCTGAAACCCCCACTCCGGTCGCTCGAAGTGGAGAGAAAAGGAAGAGGGTGAAAATCGTGGCTAGGCGTAGTAGAACGCCAAGAACAAGGCCACAACCAAGGTCTCAACCCTCACAAACTCCCTCTTCTCCTCAATCCTCTAAGCCCTCTCGCAAGTCTGCGAGAATCGCTTTTCAATCCGCTCCTCGTACCTCCAAACCCTCTACTCCTATCATCGAGGAGATTTCTTCTTCTTCTGAAGGGTTCTCGAGTTCTGACTCTGAGAACACCACCTTCAAATAGGGGACACCGGTGTTTTCCGAGTCCTCTGAAGACCAAGCTCCTCCAAAACCGACCAATAAACCTGCTGTGAAGCCCTCTCCTGCCAAAACACCCCTCAAGCGAAAGCCCAGAACAGCCCCCCTACCAGAAACTACCACCTCTGTTCCTGTCCTTAAACGCCCAAAGCAGTTCACTCCCTCTCCTATGTCTGACAAACATGCGCAGTTGCTGAAGCGCAATGTCGTCAGGGGGAAGGTAGTGAATGTAAGCTTTTTCGAGGAACAGGGTCTGGGGGTATTCTTGAACAAGCTTTGAGCCCAAGGCTGGCTTGAGTTGTTTGCAAACACCCAGCAAGGGTGTTCTGTGCCCGAGTTGGCTGAATTCTATGCCAACTGCTCTGTCACAAATGGGGTGGTGACAAGTGCTGTCAATGCATGTCATTTTTCCTTTGATGAAGCCACCCTGAGTGATATTCTGGGCATCCCCTCTCGTGGATTTGCTGTGTATGTGAGGGAAGACAAAATGGCCCTGGAAACAGCCAGGCTCTTAGAGGTGTCCAAACGCCTTAGTCAAAAACAGGGCCTGAGAACACCCCTCTCGGTTAAGAAGGGTGAAATGACCTCCCTACACCAACTACTATTTATGTTCACCATCAAGAACATAATACCGCGAGGTCAAGGGCGAAACTCAGCAGATGCCTTTGATCAATGTCTGGTGGACCTACTGGATCGGGAGGAACCAGTAAACCTCCCCGCAATCATGATTCGCCGCATAGAGCGAATTGCGAACACCACCCGGGCACATGATCTTGGCTATGGGTTTTTGTTGACAAGGGTGCTTGAGTACTTTGGGATCGTGCTCACACGAAGAGTGCCGACCTAAATCATTGATGAAATTGGCGTTGACACCCTACTAGGGTGTGGCTATGGGGTTGGCGAAGGGTCAGTCTCCAAACAGGGTCGTCGACCACCTCGACCACCTGTTTCTGGACAACCTTCCGTCAAGGTTGAGGCTGTTCTTGAGGACAATGCTCGCCTCAAGGATGAGCTCTTAGCTGTCAAG